>CAUYRH010080294.1:0-14777 GCA_963574655.1 Perodicticus potto | reverse complement strand
CTGGGCTCAAGCGAGTCTCTTGCCTCCGCCTCCCAAGTAGCTGGGACTACAGGCGCCCGCCACAACGCCTGGCCATTTTTTGGTTGCAGCCGTCATTGTTGTTTGGCGGGCCCGGGCTGGATTCGAACCCGCCAGCTCAGGTGTACATGGCTGGCGCCTTAGCCCGTTGAGCCACAGGCGCCGAGCTGAGCCCTTCTTTCTAAATTCAAATTAATCTTAAAATTCCACTTTGATTTTATCATTTTTATATAAATATTTACAGAATCGGCTCGGCGCCTGTGGTAAAGATATTCAAAATCTACACTTCTAAGCAATGTTGAAATATACAGTGCACTATTGTCACCATTTTGTGCAACAGATCATTAAAACTTATTTCTTCTTGTGAATCTTTGTACCCCTTCATCAGTATCTCCCCTTTCTCCATCCAGCCTTTTCTCTAGCCTCTAGCCTTTTGCAATCGCCATTCTACTTTTTACTTTTATGGTTTCAGTTCTTTTAGATTCCCCATATAAGTGACATGTGATATTTATCTTTCTGTTGTAAATGATAGAATTTCTTTTTAAAATCTCAACCCCATTTTTTTTTTATCTATTCATCTGTGATAGAACCTAGGTTGCTTCCATGTCTAAGCTATTATGAATGATGCTGCGAATACCCACACACATCCCCCACCCCAACACACACACCTGGAGGTGGGATTGCTGAATCATATAGTAATTCTGTTTTTGTTCTTGAGGAACCTTCATTTCGTTTTCCATAATGGCTATACTAATTCACTTTCCCATTAACAGTGTACAAGGGTTGTTCTCTTTTCTCTGTCCCAGTGTTTTTCAACCTTTTTTATCTCAGAGCACACTTGAACCTATAGTTAAACTTCTGTGGTACACTTAAATTATGTTGGTCAAAAAAGGTAGGAAAAAAAAAGAATATACGTACTATGCTTTGAATTTCTTTCTAAAATAATTTAATTGATGGTCGTTAAAAATTTTTGTGGCATACCTAAGAACCTCCCTTGGCACACACACCTTGTGTGCTTTGGCATACCAGTTGAAAATCACTGCTCTATACCCTTACCAGCATATGTTACCTTTGTCTTTTTGATAATAGCCTTTCTAAAAGATGTGAGGTGGTTTGAATAAGTGATTTTAATTTGTATTTTCCTGATGATTAGTTATGATGAGCATTTTAAAATATAAGTGTTTGCCATTTGTAGATCCTGTTTTGAGAAATGTCCTTAAGTCCTTTGCCCATTTTTTAATTGCATTGTTTTCGATTGAGTTTGAACTTTTTATGTATTTTGAATATTAGTCCCTTATCAGATGTATGGTTTGCACATATTTTCTCCAGGCCATGTATTGTGAATTCACTCTGTTAATTGTTAACTTTGCTGTAGAGAAGCTTTTTAATTTGATATAATTCTATTTATTTTTGTTTTTGTTGCTCTGCTTTTGGGTGTATAGCCAAGAAATCTTTGTCCAGACCAATGTCATGGAGGTTTCTCTTATGTTTTCTTCCAGTCATTTTACAGTTTTATTGCAATACATTCTTATGTTTTACGTCTTTAGTGTGAAATATTCTTATGTTTTAAGTCTTTAATTCATTCTGAATTGGTTTTTGTATTGTACGTGATTCGAGGTAAGGGTCCATTTTCATTCTTCTGCATGTGTATGTCTTGTTTTCCCAGTAGTGTTTATTGAGGAGGCTGTCCCTTCCCCTTTGTATGTTCTTGGCATGTTAGCTGACTGTAAATGCATGAGTTTATTTCTCTGCTTTCTATCCTGTTTCCTTGGTATGCATACTATTTTGCTTATACTAATAAGCTTTGTAATAGGTTTTTGGAATCAGATAGTGTATTTGCCTCCAGCTTTTTTTGTTTCGCTTAGGATTGCTTTGGCCCTTCTGTGTCTTTTTTTGTTTTTTTATAGTCAAATTATTGAATGTGGCATTTAGAGCTTCCCATCCCAGATGGACCCAAGCTACTCTTATGTCTCACTTTACATCCTGATAACAGTATTAACTGGTTGTTTACTATTTCATAAACATGGAATTGTGATCCCCTGTATCTTAGTTTATATCCTTCCCTCTGGCCAGTCCTATTTGCTTATTCTTCCAGCCTTTGCTTAGGTGTTATTTTATCTATGATGCTCATTCAGAAGTGGTGTTTCTCAGTGCTTTTAGTACTGAGATAACTTTGTGAACATTTACTATGTCTAGGCTCCCATTAATTAATATGTCTGGTTTTTTCCTTTCTCTTCTAGGTACATTTGTCCTTTGGTATCCATTGGGGATTGATTTTATGACCTCTCTCAGTTACCAAAATTTGAGAATGCTCAAATCCCTGATATAAAATGGCCTAATATTTGTATATAGCCTATGCTCTTCCTCCCAAATATGTTAAATAATCTGTACATTATTTATAATACCTAATATGATATAAATGCTAATGTAAATCATTGTTATACTGTATTAGGGAATAATGATAAGTAAAAATGTCTGTAAATGTTTAGTACAGATGCAGAACCCATGAATATGAAAGGCTGACCGTACATTGACCGTACATTGAACATGTTTGATTCCTTTTTTTAAAAAGTCAGTTTTATCAGATAATTTACATACATTAAAATTTATCAGTTTTAAGTGTGCAGTTGAATGGGGTTTGACAAATAAATACATTTGTGTAACCATTACCACAATCATGACGTAGAATGTTTTCTCTGCACCCAGAAGTTCCCTTGTGCCCCTTGGCAGTCCCCTTTGTGCCCCTTTGGCAGTTCCCTTGTGCCCCTTGGCAGTCCCCTTTGTCCACTCTTGATCTGTGGCAAACATTAATTTGCTTTCTGTCACTATTGTTCTACCTGTATTTATAGGAATGGATAAATCAGTCATCATACAGTGTGTAATCTTTTGTGTGGGACGACTTAGATGCTTTTGCGGTTCATACATGTTGTTGGATATTTGAATGGTTTGTTCATTTTTATTGTTAAGTTATAATCCATTGTATAGATATGCCATAATTTGCTTGTCTAAAGTTGATAGACTTTTGAGTTTTTGGCTGTTGCAACAAAGCTACTCAACTTTTGAGTATAGTGTTTTGTTTTTGTTTCTATTGAGTAAATAAAGTTAGGAGAGGGATTGCTTTGTTGTATAGTATGTGGATGTTTGACTTCTTAAATGCCAAGTTGTTTCCAGACAATAATGTTTGCGAGCGTTCTGGACTCTTTACATCCTCATTAAGACTACTGTTTTTGCTCAGTCTTTGAACTTTGATTTTAGCTATCCTAATGGATGTGTAGAGGTGTCTCACTTTTTTTTTTTTTTCCTTTTTTCATAATTTGCTAGTGATTAAGAATGTTGCTTGTTTGCATTTCCCATCTTGTATTACATATCTCAAAATGTTTTGTCTATATTCTTCATGAATTGAGTTTTTTTTTTTTTTTTGGCCAGGGCTGGGTTTGAACCCGCCACCTCCGGCACCCTACTCCTTTGAGCCACAGGCGCTGCCCATGAATTGAGTTTTTTGTCTTACTGAGTTCTAAGAGTTCTATATGTATGCTGGATACAGATACATGTTTTGTAGATATTTATTCCTCATTCTGTAGCTTGTTTTCCTTAACAATAATTTCAGAGAAAAAAATTTTGATGGAAACCAATGTAGCATTTTTTCTCTTGTAATTTTTGCTTTTGTGTTAAAAAAAAAACTTTCCCTAACACAAAGATTTTCTTTTTGATTTACAATATTTACCTTTCATTTATCAGTCTACTGTTATGTATGTTAACATTGCAATAGCTTATTTCCATTTTTTTCCTCTTGTCTTTTGTAGTATTCTTGTCATATGTTTTATTTTTATGTATGTATGATGCCTGTATGCTACATAGACTTTTTTTTCTTATTTTTATATTTTGTAGTGACAGAGTCTCACTTTATTGCTGTAGGTAGAGTGCCGTGGCGTCCCACAGCTCATAGCAACCTCCAACTTCTGGGCTTAGGCGATTCTCTTGCCTCAGCCTCCGGAGTAGCTGGATCTACAGGTGCCTGCTACAACGCCCGGCTATTTTTTTTTTTTTTTTTTTGCAGTTCACCGGGCGGGGTTTGAACCCGCCACCTTTGGTATATGGGGCCGGCGCGCTACTCACTGAGCAACAGGCACCGTCCTACATAGACATTTTAAATTTAAAATGAGAAGAGTCACTAATATTTACTAAAGTATTTGCCATTTCAAATGCTTTTTATTCCATATAGTATCATTTTTCTCTGGCCTGAGAAATGGCTTTGGGCATTTATTTATGCAGATCTGTGCTATTTTGTATATCTGAAGAAACTTCCATTTGAAAGATCATCTTGCTGGGTATGGAATCCTAAGCTGACATTATTTTTTCCTCAGTATTTTCACTTGCTTCATTTCTGACTTGCATAGTTTATCAGAATTTCCATAATACTTTGTTTTTGCTTTAGTCTTTGGGTTGTAAGCCCTTTGAGGTTCTTTTTAATCTTAATGTCCGTCTGTACCTACTGGTAGATACCTAGCAAGTGATACTAAATTGATTTGGATAAAAAATATCCAGCACCACAGTGTTTTCCAACTAATAAAAACAAAAACTTGTTGGTATTAATGTATTGTAATATTAGACTATGGACAAATTCTTAACTGTAGAGATTGACTAATTAAAGTATGTGCTTTTGTGCAAATCAAGTACCAAGCTCCCTTCTATTCTTACCTGTTTTCCGTTTTTTTCTCTTCAGAAACACATTTTAGGGCATGGTTCACTGAAACATGAACACAAACGGAGTTTATGCTCAGTGGATTAGAACTTGTTTGCTTGAGCAAATGTGCAAAAAATCAGCTATGTGTCTTCTTTTAAAAATTTTTAATGTGGCATTAAGGAACATAAAAGTTTTACAGTTTGAGCTCTTTGGTCCATTTTAAGTTAGTTTTTGTGTATGGTGAGGAAGGTCTAAATTGATTCTTTTGTGTGTGGATGTCCATTTGTTCCAAGACTGTTCTTTCTCCATTAAATTTGTCTTGGCTCTTTTGTTGAAAATCAACCCATCATAAATGGGAGGGTTTGTTTTTGGTTTCTAGGTAGCACCATAGTCTTGGTTATTCTAACTCTGATAATATTTAAAATCAGGAAGTATGAGTCTTCCAACTTAGTTCTTTTTTTTTGAGACTGAGTCTCACTTTGTTGACCTCAGTTGAGTGCTGTGGTGTCATAGCTCAGAGCAGCCTCAAACTCTTGGGCTCAAGGGATCCTTTTGCCTCATCCTCTCAAGTAGCTGGGACTACGGGCACATGCCACAACACCCAGCTAGTTTTTTTTTTTTTTTTTTTTAAGAGATGGGGTCTCACTGTTGCTCAGGCTGGTCTCAAACTCCTGACCTCAGGCAATCCAGTCACCTTAGCCTCCCATAGTGCTAGGATTACAAGTGTGAGCCACCATGCCCGGCCCCAGCTTAGTTCTTTTAAAAGATCGTTTTGACTTTTTGTATTCTTTGCATTTCCATCTGAGTTTTTGGATCAGTTTGCCAATTAGTGCGAAAAAGTAGCTGAGATTTTGATGGACATTGACTCTAGGTTAACTTGGGGATTATTGCCATTTTATATCTAATGCATAAATGTGGACTGCTTTTCCCTTTATTTGTATTTTCCTTAATGTGTTTCAGTATGTTTTGTGGTTTTTAGGGTATAAGCCATGTGCCTCTGTTAAATTCTTAAGTTTTATATCCTTTTAAAGGTTATTGTAATGGGAATTGTTTTCAAAATTTCATTTTGATTATTTATTGCAAATATATAGCATTTATTTTGCCACATTAAGGACTCATGTATTTTAACTTTTTTTTAGTGGATGCATTTTGTATATGTAAGATTATGTCTTCTAAAGATAGTTTTCTACCACTTTTTTTTTTTTTTTTTTTTTTAAACAGAGTCTCACTATGTCACCCTTGGTAGAGTGCTGTGGTGTCACAGCTCACAGTAACCTCAGGTGATTCTCTTACCTCAGCTTCCCAAGTAGCTGAGACTACAGGCACCTACCACAATGCCCGGCTATTTTTGTCGTCGTTGTCATTGGTTGTTTAGCTGGCCTAGGCCAGGTTTGAACCCTCCACCCTCGTTGTATGTAGCTGGCACTTTAAACCACTGTGCCAAGCCTAAAAATAGTTTTCTTTCTTTTTTTCCTAATCTGATTCCTTTTATTTATTTTTCTTACCTAATTGCAGTGGCTAGACCCTCAGATACAGTGTTGAACAGAAGTGATAAGAGTATACTTCCTTATCTCGTTCCTGATCCTGGAGGGATCATTTGTCATGTCTCCATAAGTGGAAAGCTGTGGATTTTTTCATAAATGCCTAGTTTTAGTTTTTAGTCAAAAATAATGACTTCCTTTCATAGTCAAAGTTCTGGCATAAAAAATTCTGGAATACCTTGGTTGACTCACCCTATACATGAGCATGTATAACTATCCATTACTATCCTAGGGACTATACAAAGAGGAAGTTTCCTATTTTGCAATATGTGTGTAATGATTTCCCATTTGGTTCCTCATACACTGTACCTGCAGAAACATTTGAAAAATGTTTTGTGGTGAATAAAATATGCATTAATGTTGGAATGATGAGAAAGGGCCAGTCATGTGATGATCTAGGCATCGGAAAAGAAAAAAATATATTTAAAGCACCAAACTCAAGAAGAAGCTTGACCTTTTGAATCAGAAAAGAGGCCGCTGTTGCTGGAGCCTAGTAAGTAAAGGAGAGTGTAATAAACATGAGAGGCAATTTAGGTCTTGTGGGTCACACCGAGGAATTATTATTATTATTGTTACTTTTTTTTTGTAGAGGCAGAGTCTCACTTTATCTCCCTTGGTAGAGTGCCATGGCATCACACAGCTCACAGCAATCTCCAACTCCTGGGCTTAGGCGATTCTCTTGCCTCAGCCTCCTGAGTAGCTAGGACTACAGGCGCCCGACACAATGCCCAGCTATTTTTTTTCTGTTGCTGCAGTTTGGCCGGGGCCAGGTTTGAACCTGCCACCCTGGGTATCTGAGGCCCAGTGCCCTACCCATTGAGCCATAGACACCACCCCAAGGAATTATTTTTATTTTAAATGCAGTTAGAAGCCATTAGAGAGTTTTAGGCAAGGGTATGATATAACCCATTTTATGTTTTTAAAAAAGAAAGACATAAATATAAGGTGGTATCTGACAAGTGCTATGTGATTTCAGTGAATGGAAAGGTTGCAGTGGAGATCAAGACTTTAGCTTGGTGCATGAAAGAGAGATAAGAATTAAATAAATGGGGGAGGGGAAAGAGGTAGTATAGTGTGGTAGCAAAATAGTGCCTGGGTTTGAATTGGAGGATTTGGGCTTGAGTATTTATCCTTCCATTTATCTTAGCTCTTGGCCTCTAAATTTCTTTATCCTCTTTATCTTAGTTCCCCCATCTGCTTTCTGTACCTTGTTTGCTGTGTTGGAGAGTAAGACAAATGAGATGCTTATAAACATATTTTGTAAACTGTAAAGGATTTCAAGAATCCTACTGGATGCCTGAAATTACCGAAAGTACTGAACTCTTAAGTGTACAGTCTTTTCCTCTACCATACATACCTGTGGTAAAGTTTAATTTACAGATAGGAACAGTTAGAGATTAACAATAATAAAATATAACACAGTAATATCCTATCATAAAAGATATGTAAACATGGTCTCTGTCTCAAAATATCTTACTGTACTATATCTCAGGTAATAGAAACCGCTGAAAGCAAAACCATGGATAAGCAGGTACTGCTGTATGGTATTTGTTTATTCAATAAAAGACTGCCATTTGTGTGGTATTATGATGAGGGCTGTAGAGTGATAGACAAATGCGGTTGCCTCATAGCTGTAATCTTCACTCTTTGGAGGGCCATTCTGGGAGGATTGTTTGTGCCCAAGAGTTGGTAACATTGAGATCTCAAGGTAACATTGAGATAGGATGATGCCACTGTATTGTAACCTGGGCAACAGAGCAAGACCCTGTCTTAAAAAAAAACAAATGAATTACACATGATTTCTGCTTCTCTAATAGACAGTGTAGATGCTGGATAAATAAAATACAGAGTTAAGAGAGGTAGATCATAAGAAGGGTGTGATTAAGTGCGATGGGAGTTCACAGAAAGGAGGGCTTATTTCTTGCTTTGGGTTGGCGATGGTAAAGTTTTATGAAGAAAGAAAGGCTCTTGTACTTGGTTTGGAAAGATGGATAGGACAGGAGAGGATATTCTCAGTAGGCAAATTTGTGGGAGCAAAGGCATGGAACCATTGGGCAAATTCATTACTTTTTTTTTTGAGACAGAGTCTCACTATGATGCCCTGGGTAGAGTGCCATGGTGTCACAGCAATCTCAAACTCTTGGGTTTAAGCGATTTTCTTGCCTTAGCCTCCCAAGTAGCTGGGACTACAGGCGCCTGCCATAATGCCCGGCTGTTTTTTCCTTTTTCTTTCTTTTTTTTTTTTGTTATTGTTGTCATTGTTTACCAGGCCATGGCCAGGTTTGAACTCACCAGCCCCAGTGTATGTGGCTGGTGCCCTAACCACTAAGCTATGGGCGCCTAGCCAAATTCAGTACTTGTTAAGAAAAGGTAGGTTAGGACCAGACAGATCATGCAGCACCTTGATACTAGGCTAAACAAAGAATGGATTCTTTTCTATAGGAATATTATCAGCAGAGTACGTCGTTGTACAAATATTTATTGAGCATCTGCTATTGCCAGGTTTGTGCAGGAAGTCAAGGTTATTAAGATGTAGTGATCTCTGTTAATTGGGGAAGAGAGATTATCTAATTATTTTTGTTGTAATGAGATATAAATAAAATGTGATAGTATCATAGGATAAGGAACATCTCTAGCTGCCTGGCATACTAAAGGAAGACTTTATAGGGGTAGTAGACAATGTGCTGAGATAACAAAGTAATCCTTTGAATAGTAGATAAAGGAGGTGAAAAGAAGAATGTGGGAGAAACATTCTAAGGCTTGGCATTTCATATATTTTGTGATGGCTGGACAGGGGCTTTTTATGCATGTCGAGGGTGAAGGTTTTGTGTAGAGGGTAATTATTCAAGTGGCTGTATGGAGAGTAAATTAGAAAGAATGGAGATTCAAGATGGAAACCTGGTAAGGAGACTATTGCACTAGGTCAAGTGAGTGATGATGCAGGATCTAGTGTGGAATATTAGCTATAGGGATAAGGAGCATGGGACACTACAGAGATGCTTAATATGTAGAATTGGCAGGACTTGGAGATCAGTGGGATGTGAAAGAAGGGAGGAAAGGGACCCTTTGGAATATAGACTGGCTTCTAGGTTTCTGTTGAGTGGGTGCCATTGCCTGACATTTGGGTATATTTAAGAAGAAGGAATGGATTTAGAATGGAAGCTTAATAGTTTTAGGTAGATTGTGTTGAAGGTACTTGTTTTTTTTTTTTGTTATTGTTGTCATTGTTGTTTACCACATGTCTTCTCATAACATAGCATTATTTCCTGTTTCATAAGAGGAAAAAAAAGGCTATCAGCCCTACAAACTTAATCTGTACCTCCATTCACCCTACATTCCACCTCATCTGAGAGAGGAAATGTTCCTCTTCCTATCTAAAGCTAATTTCCCTGTAATGCCATGGATCCACTATTCTCAAGAAGAGTCTTATCTCTCACAATATGGTTCACAGTAAGGAGGGAGTTAAGGAGGATGATTTTGGGGAGGTGATCAGCAACATTTAGGTGATCACTTAAGCTGTCCATAAGCATGAACTGAATTATTGTTAGGGAATGAGTATAGTGAAGTAGAGGAACCTCATGAGTCAGAAACAACCATAGAAGTAAGAAAATAATCTGGAAAAGAAAGGTAGAAGAAATGTGTTAGAAAGTGTTTTCAAGGAATGGTTAATGGTAACATCACGGACACTGATTTTTTTTTCTCTGTTTTTGAAAAGTAGGTAATTGGTCACTTCTGTAACTTCAATGAGGTCATAAACCAGATTTTAGTGGTTTGAGGACTATGTGGGAGGATGAGAATTTGAAACTGACAGGAGAGAGAGATAAAGCTGCAGTATCAAGATGCTGTCATTTGTCCCTTTTTTGGTTTTATTTTTCTTGTCTGTTTTTAAAAATCTCAGACTTGAGTAATTTGTTTTTCAGAGAAAATAGCAAATGGACAACAGAGGGTTAAAGTCACAGATGATGAACAGTAAGCCAGTCCTAGTCATGGAGTAGCCTATAGTGCCTCTTGAGCTTTAATGGGGATCTTGTTAAAATGGAGATTATAATTTCAGGTCTGGGTTGGGGTCTGAAACACAGTATTTCTGACAAGCTTTCAGTTAATACTGATGCTTCAGTTCTGTGAACCATATTGTGAGAAATAAGGCTCTTCTTGAGAATATTGGATCCACGGCATTACAGGGAAATTAGCTTTAGATAGGAAGAGGAACATTTCCTCTCTCAGATGAGGTGGAATGTAGGGTGGATGGAGGTACAGATAAAGTTTGTAGGGCTGGTAGCCATTTTTTTCCTCTTATGAGATAGGAAATAATGCTATGTTATGAGTAGACATGTGCGAATGGGTTGTGAGGTTGGTGAAAGTCGTGAGGGTTTGGATTAGGGAGAAATTAAGTGAATTGGTACATGTAATCATTGAACAGGGAGAATTAATTTGGTTATGGTGTTTGTAGAAATAATTGGAGCAGGGAGAGACTAGATATAATGAGATCAGTTTTTGTTTTGGGTTTTTTTTGGAGATGATATGGTAGCCGAGGGGAGAGAGAGGTCTAAAATAGAGCAGTGGCCTTGAGTGGTAAGTTAAATAATGTATTCCCAGCCCTCAAAGATGTTCCTATCCTAATCTTTGGAATCGGTGAATATGATGCTTTACATGGCAAAAGGGACTTTGTAGATGAGATTAAATTAAGAATACTGTGATGGAGAGATTAACCTGGTTTATCTGGTTGGGGTTTTTATAGAAAGGCTGCGGGGATCAAGTCAGAAAAGGCCATGTAGTAATAGAAATAGATGGAGACTTTGGGAAGCCAAGGTGGGCAGATTGCTCAGGAGTTTGAGAGCAGCCTGAGCGAGACCCTGTCTCTAAAAATAGCTGGGTTTTGTGGTGGGCACCTGTAGTCCCAGCTACTTGGGAGGCTGAGGTAAGAGGATCGTTTGAGCCCGAGAATTTGAAGTTGCTGTGAGTTGTAACGCCATGGTACTCAACCCCCGGGTGACTGAGGAAGTGTCATGGTGGAAGCAGAGGCCCACATGATGTGGGGTAATGAGCCAAGGAATGTGTACTGCCTGGAGAAGCTGGAAAAGACAAGGGAAAAAACTCTCCCAAGAGACTCCAAAAGGAACAAATCTGTGCTGACATCAGGATTTTAGCTCATTGAAACTGATTTTGGATTTCTGACTTCTAGAACTGTAGGATAATAAATATGTGTTCTTATAACTGCTGAATTTGTGGCATTTTGTTACAAGAACAACAGGAATATTCAGAAGATACGAGTGTAAGGGAAATACAGAGTTAGAATCAATACAGTGACACAATTGATAGGATGTGGTATGGGAACCAAGAAACTTAAATTTCTAGCCTGGATGGAAAGTAGTGAAATTAGAAAGGTTCAAGACCAGCCTGACAAGAGCAAAACCCCATCTCTACCAGAAAAAAACAGAAAAACTAGCCAGGCATTTGTGGTGGGTGCCTGTAGTTCCACTACTTGGGAGGCTGTGGTAAGAAGATTGCTTAGGCCCTAGAGTTTGAGGTTGCAGTGAGGTATGATGACACCACGGCACTCTACCCAAGACTACAGAGTGAGACTCTGTAGCCTAAAAATAATTTTTTTTTTTTTTAAATAGAGTTTGTCAAGGATTTGATGTTAGAGGAAGGTATATTCACTTTGCATGTCTTGATTTCAGGTCCTGGTGGACATGATGGGAACAGTACTTTGATGTCTAGTAGGATAGAGGAAGATTTGAAACAAGGACATGAATTTACAAAGCTACTACAGGGCTGTTATATATAACTAATAGGGCTCTTAATGGTAGCATTACATGACAAAGTATGTAGAAATATAGTTTTGACTGAGAAGATGAGAGGGCAACATTCTAAGGTGAGAAGGTGGTAACAGGCATGATTGAGAGAGAGGCTTTTGAAAGAGTAATACCACTTTGGTCATTTTCAGTTTGGTAAGCATTTTCATACATTTTTTGAGGAGGTGAATAGATTTTTTGAAATGGATAGAACTGCTATTTAGCATGAGAAATAAGCAAGATTGACAATTTAGGCTTAAAAAGGTTGTGGATAGTGGCTGTTGTATTGGACATTATATGTATAAAACATTTCTCTCATCCTAGAAAGTTCCGTTGAATGGCACTGTGTGTATTATTTTTTATAATGAGGAGTTGGTTTTTACAGTATAATTTTGAGGAAATGGTGTTTGCTAATTAGGCACAATTTTCAGCAGTCCTGTACTTGGGGAGAGACTGTGTGGTAATTGCGAAATGAATGTTATACTGTGTGTTCTATCCAGGAGACACTTGTCTAATTAACAATGAGGCTGGGTATGGTGGCTCATGCCTGTAACGCTAGCACTTTGTGAAGGAGAGGTGGGAAGATCACTTGAGCCCAGGAATTTGAGACCAGCCTGGGCAATAGTAGAGAGCCCATCTCTACAAAAGTTAAAAATAATTAGCTGGGCGTGGTGGTGCACTCCTGTAGTCTCAGCTACTCTGGAGGCTTAGGAAGGAGGATTGCTTGAGCTCAGGAGGTAGAGGGTTCAGTGAGCTATGATTGTGTCACTGCACTCCGGTCTAGGCAATAGAGACTCTGTCTCAAAAACAAACAAAAAACCCCCCAAACAAAAAAAAAAACGAAACACCAACCATTTGGGCCTCACAATACTGGTTTTTATTACTACTTTGTGTTGTGTGAATTTGAGAAAACCTCTTAGAAACATAGAAAGGTCTCAACTTCCTAAAGAGGTCCTATAACCTGTTAAGGTTATTAAAGGTCCTATAACCTGTGAAGGTTATCTTGCTTACTAAAAATAAGCAAGAAACAGCTAATATGTGTTTATTATAGATTGAACAATGTAGAAATACTAGGAAAAAAATTTAGAAAGAAAAAAATCTTACTGTAAAACAGGTTGGACTTGCTATTTAATAGTGAAAGACATTATCATGGTATAATTCATTGTTTAGTTGTAGAGAAAGATGTACTTCTTTCTCTCTTATCCTCAACTTTTTGTATGCCAGAAGTATTAAATCATAGTCAAAATAACCTAAACTTGAGTTTTGTTCTAATATTTAATTTTACAGTAAATATAATGTTGAAATTTATTAGCAAATTCACAGTGTCTGAGAGAATGGAAGTTTACTAGGACATGATATAAATAAGGAAAGAACTTCTGTAAAGAAATGGAGGAGATGGAGAGGAATGGAAGTTGTATATAGAATAATTCAATTTGTATAGTGATCAAATACCATAGAACATCACTTCCAAAATGTCTTTTTTTATAGATCAAAATTTTTCTAAGTCTTTACTGATAACCTTTCTTTTTTCTTCTCTTTTGAACAAAACTCTAAGACTAAAGATAAAGATACCTCTTTCATTCAGATCTATCTAGCAGAGAATAGGCCAGAGGAAGGAATTCCTGTGTTGGGCTTTCACCTACTATCTTTGTATGTCTTTTTCTTAGGTAAGATTTACTTATCATAAATTTCAGTTAAATATAATTCATATGTCTGTATGAAACTGAAGACCACCAGCTCTTGCCAGTGTAGGAAAGGTGATTTAAGATTTGAGAAAAGAAGCCTTGTTTTCTAAGCATTCTATGCTATTATCTTTGATGAGGTGATAGTCTCCTTGCATTCTTCTGCTTATCTTTCTACTGCTCATCAATATCTGAGCAGGGGATAGAAGTGTGACTTACATCAGACTTGTTTTGAGTACCAACAGAGTCTGAAGGGATAGCAAATTAAAAATGTGGCTAAGTGTTTCATATTATACTTTGGTTCTTGTGAAAGTTATCTGAGTGATTTTACAACTACCTTACAATTACTTCATAGTTAACCAAATATTTCCACTTATTTCTATGAATAATTGTAAGCGTACCGGTATAAATAGTTAGATTAGGATGTTGCTTAAAGTAGTGTTCTCACTAATCTTATGTAAATCTTTTTTTTTCCTTTTCCTTGAGACAGAGTCTCACTTTGTTCCCCTCGGTAGAGTGCTGCGGCATCACAGCAACCTCAAACTCTTGGGCTTAAGCAATTCTCTTGTCTCAGCCTCCCAAGACTACAGGCACCTGCCACAACACTCTGGCTATTTTTTGGTTGCCATTGTTGTTGTTTAGCTGGCCTGGGCTGGGCTCGAACCTGCCAGCCTGGATGTATGTGGCTGTGCTATGGGCACGGAGCCAATCTTCTGTAAATCTTGATGTAAAGTATGGGGTTGGTTTGAAACATTAGCTTAATGCTGAACACCAGTTGGCCCTCAGTATATACTTGTTCTTGGGAGAGTGAGGGAGCAGTTGAACTTGCATTTGAGTCTATGTTAAAGTTAATCATCATTTTATTTTTATAGAATTGTAGAATGTTTCCAAATATTTCTGTCTATACTAAGTATATTAATGTCAACTATAAACAGAAATTTCATTTTAGTTTTTTTCTCTGCCATTTTAAGTATGGATTCCTAGGAATTTCTTTGCTGTATTTATCCTAGCGCCAAAATTTCTATAAAATTCCTCTAAGAGGTATCTCTTTGGCAGC
>CAUYRH010080293.1:0-22787 GCA_963574655.1 Perodicticus potto | reverse complement strand
TTTTCTAGCTGTTTCCTAAATAATAACTTCAAACTTTCTTTTGGCTCACAAGTGTAGGTGGTCTGTGGTTGGCTGTCTTCATTGCCTGCCTCCGTAGAAGATGGAGGGTTCCAGGACTTTACTCGTGAATGATGTATACAGGGATCGACTCCTATAACTTTAACAGTAGAAGAAGACAAGATTGAGGGAGGTAATTGGTGGGGCCACATCTACAGTGCCTCTGAGGGTACTTCTTAAGAAGATGGCATGGGGTGGCGCCAGTGGCTCAGGGAATAGGGTACCGGCCCCATATACCTAGGATGGCCGGTTCGAACCCAGCCCAGACCAAACTACAACAACAACAACAACAAAGAATTACAGCATGAAATACAATGTTTCTATTAACAAATGTAACTAGCTGAAGACTGCAAGGACAAAAGGCTTCAACAAAGTAAAACCTGTTCAGAGTATAGCCCTTTTTATTACCTGGTGGGAAGAAAAAAACTATTGTAAATAGAAAGTTAGTCTTTTTTAATTTAATTTTTAAAAATTTTTAAAATTATCTTTACTCTGTTAAATATTTCTTCTTTTGTCTTAGCATTTTTTTAAACAGTAGCCTGTCTGATTTTTAAACATAATTATGATTAACCATAGGTATAATATCCATCTTTAAAAAGAGGTCCACACCAGAAGGAAAAGCTAGCATCTTCCCAAGAGTAATTGTGATTCAGTTAAGTCCAGAGGAACGTAATATTGATCCCAAAACAAACTTCTCTCCACTGGGAGTCATTGAGATGGATTTAATGAGCCACAATCTCCCTGTGTTTGGGCTACATCTTGGGAATAAATTAAGCTCTTTTGTAAGCTGTATTAACTGTTTCAGGTCATTTGAGAATTATTTAGTGCACTGAAGTGGTGCCTTAAAGGCAATCTATCTTAAAATTCACAAATACTGAACCTTGAACATTTTGCCTAGATATTCACTTTGGGATTGTTATTTCTCATTATAAGTATAGACGGTGTGTATCAAACGGAGGAATGCAAACATAAGTGACAACATAACATTTATGAAATATAAGTAATATAAAAATAAAAAGGTACTAAATTGTAGTCAGGAAGGCGGGTTCCTAGTGCTATCTTTATCCACGAAGATAAGACTTTGGATGAGCCTCTTATCTTTTCCTGGATTTAGTTCCTTATTTCTGAGATGCTGTGATTGTGAGTCATAATGTTCTGGAGGTTGTACAATAATTATAAAGAATCTGGACTTTTGTGTTGACATCAAACATTATCTACAAACATAATAAAGTACTGGGGAACTGCGATGTCAGTTTGAATACAAGTAGAAAATGGAAGCCACGAAAGATAGTGTAATAAAGAAAATTTAATGCAAGAAATAGTTACTTACAAAGAGGCTGAAGAAATGAATTTAACCCGGGTGATTGAAGGAAACCAAAATGTAACGGCAGCATTACATATTTTGTACCAGCATTAGTAAAAGTGCACATCCAAATATTCACACTCCTTTCATGGTCCTAAGGACCTTAGATAAGAAAAATCTTCTCCCAAAGGACAGCATTAAAAGCACTAAGTCTTAGGCTCCACTTTGCTCAGAAAGACACACGGTCTACAGTTAGGAATTCCACTGACTCACGGGCATTGTCAAAGACTTGGCACATGGCCAGGGACTTCTGGAGGACAAGACTGGAGAATTGGTAGCATGGTTTCATTAATAATGGGTTGACAGAATTTTAGAGTGGCCCTGACAACTCCCACATATTTAAATCATACACAAACAGCTCCCAGAAGGCCCCCAGTATAGAAAGGGACTTTGATCATAGTTCCTAGCTGTTCCAGTAACTTCCGCAGTCGATGGGAGTAACTTAATTTCTAGTTACATAGTGAGTAACTTGAAATCATCCTCCTACCTTCCTTCCTAACAGTATTCTGAACTTTTTAGACACAGCCCACTCCTTACATAACTTGTAATTCAGACTGCTTCTTCCAATCCAGAGGTAGATTCTGATTAGACTGAGATATTTAGAGTTACCTTTCCACATCTTCTCCCTTCGTCATTCATTGGTTTAAGGACTGAGGCTTACACCAGTCATTACTTGGCATTCCAAAACAATTTTCATTGGTCAAAAAGTAACAGATATCCATCAAATCAAAGGGGAAAGTCCTTTTATTTCATATGTAGGGAGTTTCTTTTTTTCTTTGCCTTTCTGAAGATACAAAAGCCCAAATGGTGCAGAAATTACCTTGTGAACATAATCTAGCCAGCCTAGAATTAAAGTTGATATGCAAATGAAGACAAAAATAGTGATAATCATAGGAAAATGGACCAGAACCCTAACTATAGCATACGCGGATTCTTCCTGTATTTGTTCTCTTATGGCTGTTAAAAAGAAGCACCATAAACGGATGGCTTAACATAAGAGATTTTATCATCTCACCGTTCTCAAAGCCAAAGGTCTAAAATCAATGGTTTGGGGGGGTCCCCTTCCTTCTGACATCACTAACATGCAGCTGGCCTGTCCCCAGCTTCCAGCAGCCTTAGGCATTCCTTGGCTTAACAACCTACAACTGTCTTCTCCCCTGACTCTTCATGTTGTCTTTCCTGTCTTTCCTGAATTTCTACTTCGGTGTTAAGTTTTTCCATTTTTACGAGGACATCAGTCATATTTGACTAGAGTTCAATTTTAAAAAATAAAACCTCATTAGTGCATTTTGAATGAATTACCAATATAAAGACTCTATTTCCCAATAGGGGCACATTCTAAGGTCCTGGGGGTTATTATAATTTCCCCATATTGTTTTGGGGAGGCATAATTTAATTTATAGCTATGCCTTATTTTTGTATTTCTTATTATAAAATGAATACTTATATTTTATCAAAATATGTGTTTTAGGTGCTTATATTTCCAAGTGACCTAATTAAAACAAAGAAAATACAGTAAGTTAACAAAATTTACTTTTATCAGCCACAGGTGAGTATTCAATTTTAAACCATAACTATGGCCCCAAACTAAAGGTATATGATTATATTAAGAGATTAGATATTGTTATATACCACTCCATTGGTTTTTGTTTGGGTCTTCCCTTCATTCTAAGACAAAACTTTCTGTCAATGTCATATACTGTATTACTTTTCTGATTCTCATCTCCAAATCTGGGATGGAGATAGAACAGCAGGTGGTGTAATGATAAAGTAAACGTCCTCCATAAGAGATTTTAGGAAAATAATACGTGTCAATCCAGACTCCATAGTACAGATGCAATCAGCATTATAGAACTGAGCTCTGGACAATGCCACATATGAACCAAACCTCGTGCCTGTTGTTCTGCAAACACCTGAGTGCTCTTCATACGTTGCACAATATCAGTAAGATTATAGAGCAAGTGGCAGAATAACTCAGAACTTGAATAAGTTCTGCCACTGCTCCATGACAGGGTTATGGACATAAAGGAAGAATGACTTTAGTTTGTTTTCCAATGGAAACAGTGAGTTTATTACGGTAACATGAAACATAATTCCATTTTATTAAAAGAGAGTGTTCTTAAAAGTTCAGTGTATGAGTGTGTGTGCAGTGCTGAGAAGACAGGGACCGGAACGTAGCAAGTATTTGATCATTGTGGCCACTCGGTGTCCTTTCTCTCCTCCCACGAACAATGTATCTTTTTCCTTCCCTTCTTCCAAGGGCTTCCCATGAGCGGAATAACCAGGTCATTGGGACTGGACTAAGGTGGTAGTATTTGACACCATGTGGGCCAATCAGATTCTTTCCTTTGGGAATCTGAAACATTTCCAGACATCATTGAGTTACTTCGCGTAGCATTCAAAAGAAGGTCAACGCGTGTGTTATATGAACATCTCTTGTTCGGTCACAGCACCTGTACATGCCGGCTATTTGTCATTCACCTTTTTTAGTTTTTTGAACTACTCCACTTCATTTTGGTCCTACATGTTTCACATTTCGGTTATATTCCTTCTGTTGTTTGAAATGAAAGAAACTGAACTGAGCACACAGCATAATGTCTGGTTCTCTGGAATAAGTCAGAGATCTTTCTTCTGGTTTAGCATTAGAGATGTTTTAAAACTAGCACAATAAAATGTAGAAAATGAAATAAGTTCCCTGACATTGAACATGTATGTACAGTTGCATTTAACAAAATTGACTCTAAGTGGATTGGGGGGAGTGAGTAGAAGCAATTGCTTTAGTCTTGGATCCCTTGCAAGCACCATTGTGTATTGGCCTGAAGCAGGGAGCTCAAATTTAAGATTTGAACTATGCAAAATCAAGAGTGAGCCTCAACTGCAATGGGGGATTACTTTGGAAATATATTTCACACACTCCTGTTCAGCAGCCTCCTAGTATTCAGAACTTCCACTCTGAGGCATGCTCATGGGGCATGTCCCCAAGGGTTTGCAAACAACCTTGGGTAAGTTTAAGAGAAGCATCTGGCTACAAGGCAGTTGCTTGCACTAGCCATTCCCTGTAGTAATATGCAAAGGGGTAAGTCACTTAGTCTGTAGTTTATTTCTTGGAGGATCCACTTAGGTTCAAGAGAAAAGGTTTTCTTCATGGATCATGACCTTACTCAGAATTAGAGAGTTTAGTATCTGAACAGACTCTCAAACCCATGTCCTTTATGTTTATGCTTTTACTTTCTCTAATATTTTTGCCATGGATGCAACACTAGATTTGAGAATGAACAAATCAGTTCTCAAATAATGTGTAATTTTAAGTACCATAAACGTAAAAATGACTTATTTATTAAGAACCATAAAATAAGGCTGTAGAAATTTAAAAAGAAACTAAACTTTCTCTGTAGATATTTTAAAAGATTGTGGGTGATATAAAAATTCCACTAGAAAATTTAAGTAGGGTGGCGCCTGTGGCTCAGTGAGTAGGGCGCCGGCCCCATATACCCACGGTGGCAGGTTGGAATCCGGCCCCAGCCAAACTGCAGCAACAACAACAAAAAATAGCCAGGCATCATGGAGGGTGCCTATAGTCCCAGCTACTCAAGAGGCTGAGACAAGAGAACTGCCTAAGCCCAAGAGCTAGAGGTTGCTGTGAGCTGTGATGCCATGGCACCCTACCTATCGAGGGTGAGAAAGTCAGGCTCTGTCTCAAAAAAAAAAAGAAAGAAAATTTAAATAAAGTATGCATCATTATTAGATCATTTAGAAAAACAGTGGCAAAAATCTTATTCTGCAAATAACACTGCATTCAGCAAAAGAAACCTCAGATTATTATACTGCACAGATATTTTTACTCCATCTAATATTATTGTTGAGTATCAACTGTTAAAAAATCTTTATGAATTTCTATGCTAGATGCTTCTGATAGTCTATTTCCCTGACAACCCATATTCAAAGTATATGAAGAAGTACGACTAGATAATGCATTCGCTAAAATAGCTTTCTCTATCAAAGAAAAAGATCACTAAAATGGCCTTAAAATTTATGCTAATAACATATTTTATTTACATCCTCAGCTTTTAAGTCGCAATTTTATATTCGCTTTATAATGTTGAATCCAGTGCTTATTGGTTAAAATAAAATTAAAAGGAGAAGGAAGAGAAGGGAGGAGGGAGAAGGATGGGAAGAAAAGAAAATTATTTTCCAAATGGAAATTCACTCAGAGACACTGCCCCATCCACAGACTCTTTCCCATTAAAATAATACATCATCTACTACCTACTTAAAAGTACCATTTGAATTAAATACAGGTCAGCTCGGACAGGCAAAAGTATGAAACCTTTTGGAAATAGGTTGTGCAATTTCATTTGTCCACTAGAGTGCGCCATTGTAATCTCATGAATCTCATGACAGAAATGTGTTGATTTAATGTACATAAAAGAGAAATATAGTGTTAAAAGCAAATTGCATTTCTAATTGCCACCAATCTCTAAATACATGACAAATTGCATGCAAATTAGATTTAATTTACCTTATGTTTTATAGGTTCACAAAGGCTTTTAAAAAAGTATTAGAATGTTCTGTCTGTATTTTTCCCACTATCAGCATACAGATGACAGGACCTGCTTTTTTTTCTTTTCCTTTTTCTTTTCTTTTCTATTTTTATGAAAAGTGAAAATACAAAAGAAAAAGAATGGTCACATTTTTAGGTCAGGTATATGATTTTCATCCATGGGTATAAGATTTTCTTTGTGATTTAAACAGAAAAGTGATGTTTGCACATTTAAGTTACTCTCCAAATGCTACCCTCCTGTCTGACAATGAAAATGCATATTGAGTTCTACAGCCACAATAGGGAAAGATAATGCATATCCTGCAACAGGAAAGGGAAAGAAGAAAAATATATAACTTGTCCCTATGAGCAAATGAATCAAAGAAATTAGAATGAAAAGGATGTATTATGCATTGAAGGCTATAGCTCAGGGAAAACACAGTTCTCCTTATGTTTATTTCAGATTACATCTCTCAGCACTTACACTGTTCTTCCAACAATAGCTCTCTCTTTTCCCTTCTCACTTCACACACATCCCATAATTGTCTCTAGTAGCTTTTCCTCAGCCCAAATGAGATTGCTTTGAAGGCTAAGTTCACACACTAGAGTAATTAACTACATAATTAGTCTAGAGTGAATCTTACATTGTCTTCTACAATACTTTCCTATTCCCCTGTCATGTCACTTGATAAAAGCTGCCACTATTTCTAATGCCCAAATCAGGAGATTTAAGAGGCAGATTTATCCAGCCATAAAGGGAAAAATGAAAAGGTTGGAGACATTCTTACCACAGAGGAATCTGAAAATAGTTTAGGACTACAGCTTAGATCTTAGAATGAATAGTTTTCTACTAATACAAAATGAAGGTTTTTAGGGATTAGAATCATTAGTCTAGATGACTACAGTTTATACCAGTGGTTCCCATAGCATGGTCTTTTGACCTGCAGCCTGGTTATCACCTGCAACGTGTTAGACAGCAAATTCTTAGGACTCAGTAAGACTAAATCAGGAGATCTGGAAATGGAGCCCAGTGATCTAAGCCTTCGCAAGCCTTCTAGGGGACTATGATGCTCACTAGAATCTGAGAACCGTGATTTATACTGTTAAAAGTTTTTTTTAAAAGTAAAACCATAACTTTCAGACAATTTTAAATAATCATACATCAATTTATTTAACCCATTAAAGAGAAAAGTGGTTTGATGTTACAACCAGCCAAAAAAAGCATTCAAGTAACTGTACATATCTAGGTAATAAAAAAATGCTGAAGTGAATTTAGGAAAGATGCATGATTCTCTATCCACAGGGCAATAATCAATTGCGTTCCACCGAGCACAACCCATTGGCCTTTCTACGGAGCATTTGTAATGTTATCAGCTTTCTACCTCCAGTTTCCTACAACATGGTTGCAAGGAGGCCATTGGCACCTAGGGAAATATACCCTGCTCAGGACACTTAGGAATTGTTTTTTCTTTTGCCCATTTCAAAGTCTTTCATATTTTTTTCACAAAAATTTACTCAATTTATGCTCTCCAAAGATAAACCACACTTAAATATCTTCAATCCTTGGGTTTTGAGTCATTTCCTACTCAATATGCTCATTTTTAAGTAAATCAATTTTAAGTCCACCTCCTGGTTACCTGTATGAGTCAGTTAATCGAGACGACCTAGGAATGAGAGACAATGTGATGTAATTTTTAGTAGGTACCATGTAAGTATTTTATTGCCCTAAAAATCATTATGTGAAGTAAAGTTTGTTGAGATAGAACACCATTATCTTGAAATTTTAGTGCAGCAAATAAATTAATGTCATTTTCAGATTATCTGCAAGGAAGTGAAATTGTATTAAATTGCAGTAGAAATCTACCATGTAAGGACAATCAGTTGTAACCAATAAGGCAAGTATCCTAATATGTTATTCTGTGTAACAAGCTCAAGTTCTGCAAAGAATTGTGTAAATTCAGCAAAACTCAGCTGTTCTACTTCTGTCAAAGTTCTAACCAATTCACACTGACATAGGTACTCAAGTTATAAAACTGAACTTGTCAACACCAGGAAAAAAAAGTATTTCTCATCCTTTCTATTAAAAAAAAAAAGGGTTTCATTTCATATTGTCAGTACCAAATTATGTTTAATTATGCTTTCAAAGCATCAACTGCTGAGAAAAGGGTAATAAAGTACAATACAGTAAGAAAAATAAGTTTAAAAAAGCAAAACAGAAATTTGGGTTTTATGATCCAGATCTATTTATAACTACTTTGCGTAACTTTGAAAATTACTTAATTTCCTTTAGCCTTAGTTTTTATATTTTTGAATTGAAGAGCGCTCGCTCTACTGTATGGCAGAGTACTACTTAATAAACCACAACCAGTTCTAATACAAAAAACGCTGGCGTCATATGCACTAGATTTTAAATACATAAAATTTGGCCAGTTGGGACCTGAAAGCCCTATAACCTTTATTCAGATAGCGAGTGCGAGGTGTAAGGGAGAATTGGAAGCATTCTCTATTTCTTGTAATGTCGCAGCACCATCCAGTTCACAGATAATTGAAGCATTCATAACTTCTCTGACACGGAGCAGCACTAGGGGGAAAGACCTTAGAATCTCCAGCTTCCAGTGGATCATTTTCAACTTAACAAAAGGTCAAGCACAGGGGCGGCACCTGTGGCTCAAAGGAGTGGAGCACCGGCCCCATATGCTGAAGGTGGCAAGTTCAAACCCAGCCCAGGCCAAAAACACAGAAAAAAAAAAAAAAAAAAGCTCAAGCACACTCCACTCAGCCAATACTGTGATAGAAACATCCCCTCACAGAACATACTAATAAAAACACACCCAACACATTCCCTCAAACTATGTAAGTTTTCTGGATTTTTCTCCGAGTACTTTCCCTAGCTTGTAACAAATGTCCTTCCGTTGTTCTTCACTCAACAAAACCTTTTCAATCATCTGGAACTTAAGACTTTGTTTTCATGTTTTCTCTGCTACTGCATATCCTCATGGAAGTTATTCCTCTTTGTCGCTCGTAAAAATGCTATGCCTCAAGTTGGCTTTTACGTCATTCTGTCTTCTAGAATACTGAGTTGTTTCGAGGGGAGAGACCCACGTTGTATTCACTTAGCACCCCCGTGCCCGTGCCCAACAGAGTATTTGAATCTTAATTACTGGAACAATAAACATTTGCTAAATTTGAATAATAAATATCTCTCCAAAACCCAGACCTCAAAAATCATAAGAAAACTATTTGAGAAAACTCAAATCCCTGCCCCCCTCCTGGTCCCTCCTCTCTGAAGACGGAAAGGTATTTATTTTGTACCTATTCTTTCTCTTCCAGTTTAATTAACTCCTTTTGGTCTTATGGTTAATGATCTAGTTTTTTAAGCACCATCATCACAAATGCTACAAGCTTCACTGTAAGAAGCTCTCAGTATGTCTGGTCTCATTTTTTTTCCCCAAACAACCCCCCTCTCACAAAAGGGAACGCGAGTTTCAGCGATAGTAAGCGCTCAGCCCACGAGAACAATGAGACGCCAAGCTAGAGCTGCTCGTCCAGTGTAGGCCAGTGTCCTACACACTAAAGCAGAGTGCTCGACGGAAATTATACCTCCACAGATACTCTCCTCAAACTTACAGTTTATTCAGCCAATAGCTGACTTGGATTGTAACATTTAATTCAGAAACAGAAAATCTAATTAGGTCTGAAAAGACATTTCCAACTATGCACAATACTGTACCTTTCCTAGAATGTTGTGCTGCCTCTAAATTTTCAGGTGGATTCTTCTGCCTAATAGTCTACTGTGATGTGATGAAACAAAACAAACAAACCAACAAAAAGGATGCTTTTCCCAGGTCCGGAAACTCATCTTTTCCAGTTTGCACATATTCACTGCCTGAGCACACAACTCTAAGCCAAGGTAACTGGTGCAGAGTTGCACAGTGTCAGTCGATGGATCCGTGGTTGCTTTCCCTTATTGGCCACCAGCCTTACAAAAGTCCAGATTTTTGACAAAAACAAAGTATCATGCAGCTTTGTCATGGTCTGACGGCTTCACTTTTCATGCTTTGAAGCAAGGACTCCATTAGGCTTTTCTTCCTGGTGGAAGGCTGATTTTCTTTGCTTAGACCACTAGACCATTTCATTTTTGTTATAGCATTCTACCATTTTCACCACAAATAAAATAAGATATTTAGTCTGATGAATTTGTGTTCACTAGGGCCTGGGAGAAAATATACTTTTAAGGATTTTTCTTAACTACAAATTGCTGTAGTTATAAAGGGAAACCTCAATTACCTACCCACACGTGGAAGAGCTGAAAAGTTCGGATAGAAGGATTGAGAAATTCAAGAAAAACACAAAGCAATGTAATGGGTCTGCAATTTCTCCCAAAATGTTTTCCTAGATAAACTGGAAGGAAAACATTTGTTAATGATGAAGAGAACAGGGAAATGCTTCATCACCTACTGCATTTGTGGGCCTGGGAGACTGCTATCGACTTCCCACCAATTCCTTATTTATTAGTGTTCCTTTGATCCTATTGATATCACAAAGCAAATGAAGCAAGTGTGAAATTTCCTTAAGATCTCACTTTGAAGATTTCACATAAATGAATTTTCTCATCCCAAAACGTTCCAGTTCCTTGATGCTTATATCCCCTAGCTAAATGTCATTTCATGTGGATCTTAACATGAAATATTTTTTTCCCAGTAAAGTGAATGGTCTATTGGTGGATTGTTGGTCTTTTTGCCAATTCTGGAGGAAGCTTTTCCTTTTAGAAGACAGCCGATGACTTTGGTACAGTTCTTCAAAAAGGCAGCAGCAGTCAAAGCATTCTATAATAGACATACTCTTATCTGATAATGTAAATGTTACTTTCTTTGCATTATTTTTATTATTATTGCTTAATATTTGAATACAACAATTGTCTGATTTTTTTTTCTGAATGTATTTATCTTCATTCATTTTTTACCGGGTTTTTGTTTCTAGTCCTTATCTTAAACATTGTTATTGTTATTAAATTTTAAGCCTTTTTAATTCTGTGAAGGCAAAAAGTAGAAACGTAATAAACACATGTGTAAGTAAAAAAAAAAAAAAAGCAACAACAAAGCATATCTTGGCTTGCATATAACTTCACAATTCAGAACCTAAACCACTGTGATGGACATATATTTATCCATTTTCAGACAAAAAGCAATGGCAACTATAACACTCACTTCCATGGTTTCCTGATTCACAGCCATGATACCTTCTCTTGGGAGAGACCTTTTAACCACTTCATTAATTATACTTTCAGTACCCAGGTTGAAAAATGTATATGTAATCACATACATGACTCACTTCAACATGCTTGATATTTAATACCTCTCTTCATGGAACAAGCTAAAAAGAGGTGGCTGGAAAGCTGTTATCTAACATGAACTCATGCCCCAGCGGGAGGACTGCCTACATGCCCCTTGTTCTCCACGGCATTGGCAAGTACTACAGTTTCCTTTCGCCTCCTTCAATCCGTTAGCCTGAAGGACCAAAAGGGTGCCAGATTCCCTGAGTCTAAGCCACTTTGCTAAACAAAGGCAAGTTGTCACTGTTTTTTGTGTTTGCTTTGGGTTGTTGCTGGTTTCAAAAGTATTGCAAAAGTTCCCTATGTATTGCATATTCTTGAAGCTTTCACAGTATCTGTACTGTCCCATGGTCCTCAAATCTTTCTATGTTGGAGTAAAATATATCTTATGAAAACCTCACTCCTAATGTAAAATCTTTTTTCTGATGCAAGAATTGGGTTGTCCTCTTGGACCAAAACAAAAACGTTTAGGCTTCGTGCATTCCCCTCCAAACAAAGCGAAAGAAATTTGGATATTTAGCAGTGCTTATGAGGACGAGGTTGGTGGCACTATTCTCTCCAACTAAGGACTGAAGAAATGCCCCAGGATAAAATTAGGACTGCAGTGCTTGGCACTGTGAATCACATGAAACAAAATAACCCAAACCTTATGCTTCCAACCAATTTATAAATCCACAGACCCCTTGGAGGAGAACAGTACCATTTACCTCCTGTTACTTCAATTTGGCAAAAGTAGCCTCTCTCTGCTGGCTTTTATATTCTCTTCTACTGTGTGGTAATAGTAAATTGCTAGCATTTTAATGGTACCTTTTTCTACAAAACCTAATAGATTTTGTCACTTTTATGATAAAATATTTTATACAATGTCATATATCTTCCACAGAGCATTTTAACTTACTTTTGTGAAAACTTAGACACGAAAGGAAAGGTTTCTAATAATAGCACTTAAAATTGACTTCTTTTTATATATCCACATTTGAATGATCATTAATCCTAACAATCTGCAAAGAGGTACTATTAGTTCTTATGATTAGCTATGTATTCTAATGCTTAGAAAGGATGGGTGATTGAAAGAGTAAATAAGTTAGCCAACATCAATATACCATATGATGATAAAGTTAGAATTCAAACCACATCTTTTTTGTCCAAAGATCATGCTTTTCTATTAGTTACTTATATCTTCCATTGCAACAGCACAAATGAAATTGATGCAGTGATGAGCTAATAAATGTTTAATACCTATGCCAATTTCTCTGGTGTAAACACTGCTATTATGGCCACTTCCAAGCTACCGGTGTGATGATACTTCAACCTAGAGATAAGACGAGGTGGCTCTTGGGATTTGGTGCTAGCGGGCTCCAGCACTGGATCACATTCTACCTTATTCCTCCCATGTTTCTGATACATAATCTCGAGTCACTTAGCTCCAATCTTCCAGCTCTGTTAACAAGAAATGGATCCCACCGGTCCATTGAAATTAGCAACATTTTTCAGGAACACTCAATAGCTCTGCTTCTGCTTTATGAGAAAGATAATCCAGGGGACGGCGCCTATGGCTCAAAGGGATAGGGCGCCGGCCCCATATGCTGGAGGTGGCAGGTTCAAACCCAGCCTTGGCCAAAAAAATGCCAAACCCCCCCCAAAAAAATAAAAAACAAAACCCCAGATAATCCGATAAAGAAGAAAATACCCAGAACAAGGAATAAGAAGAATTGGTGCTCAGTTTAAGTTCCAAATTTGTCACTTTCTGACTGATGTGAGGAAGGAGGGAAAACCTTTATGTGTCTGGTTCTCTTCTTAAATATGAAAAAGGGAAGAGTAACCCACCCCTATGTTAACTGCCTTCAAAGTAAGTAACATGTGAGATAACCCATCCGAAGTTTTTTCCCTACATAATAACATGTTAAAGGCAGCGAGTATAATTGGTGTCCGTGGCACTCTCCTCATCTGGGGGAATGGTGTTCCACATACTCTACGCCTTTTCACACGCCAGCTGCTTAATTTCACCCACGTAATACGGGAGTTTATTAGATGTGATGTGTGCTCTGCAGAAACAAAGAACATAATAGAAGCGACTGTGTTTTAGCCACCAAAGCCATGTTCCTTCATGTTTCCCTCTTCTGCAGGTTAATCCTTGGAAATTTATGTCACCACAATAGCTTCTCCTTTTGTGCCCATCCCTTCCGCTAGGATGGAAGTGGCGTTTCTTTTATCATATGGGAGCAGGCAGGAAGGCCACACACAATAAAAAGAGCAGAGAAGGCCAACAAGGACGCGAGCAGGGATATACTTTCTCTTTTTTGCACTTTGTATATTTTTGGTCCTTTTAAGTGTACCCAAGGAAGGAAATGAGAAATAAACGCCATCTGTGCATCTGCTGACTCCCTTCAGAGTTCTTTCGGGTTAATCTTATTCCCCCATATTAACCAGTCTGTTTATCATTATAATCTTCGCTCATCAGCAAAATTAGCTTCTTTGCCCTGGTTTGGCTGCCAGTCCCTATTTAGTTTTTTGGATGTGGCAGCCTCGTTTTATTCTATTAACCGATGGTCTCCTCACAAAATGGCTTTGTCGGTGCTGCCCTAGCCTGGGGCATTGTGCAACTTCCATTTATCTGATAGGAAGGAAGACAACGCATCTGCCCTGATCTTTTGAATACGGACAGGTGAGAGTGGTAACCCAGAGGAAAGAACCCCAGACCACAGGGCGACAAGGTCAGGGAGTCTTGTCACTGAGCAGAGTGCAGATAGAAGATGCTCCCTCTGTGACGGTTACGATCCAGGGCCCTGAGCACCTGCAGGAATCATGGTGGGAACGTCAGACCCTTTTGGTTTGTGAGGCCATGTAATTCCAGGCTCTCTACTGGGGTTGGATTTGCTCCTCTGGGGACCTCTCCAAACTCCCTCGCCATTTGTCAGTTGGGAACAGCTCGAGTGCAGTTGGCTCCTAGGATTTCTTCTACAAGGATGTTTTCCTCTTCTTTTACCAAAGCAGATGCAGTTATCCAGAACTATGGTGTGAAGGTCTGCCAAGAGTTTGATCAGGTGGCGGAACACTCAACCTCATTATCCACTGGGATTTTGCCTTTGACTCCAATGAAAGACTGTTTTAATTTTCTAATTAAAAAGAATTTTTAAAATGTAGTGCATTCCCAGGAGATTATAACTGATGTTGTCTTAGAAAAAAAAAAAGCAAAATCAGAAATCATACTCCGGGACAATTGTGACACTCAAGAAATTAGTAAGCTGATATGTTTCTATATTTTTCCTTCAATTTTCCCTATATTTTTATAATAAATTTTCTCTAAATTGTGTATTCTATAAAATAATGGATCCTTGTACTTGGTACTCAGAAAACTTTTATAAAAAATGCATGAATGAGTTAATAAAATGTGATATATTTATACTATGGAGTACTACTCAGCCAAAAAAAATGGCAATCTAGTACCTTTTGTGACAACTTAGAAGTAATTGGAAATCATTCTTTTAAGTGAAACATCACAAGAATGGGGAAACAAACAGGTGTACAAAATTTGAAACTGTAACTAATTGATCAACACCTCAGTGCACATATGGAAGTAAATCTACATGAAAATCAAGCTGGGGAAGGATGGTTAACCTACTGGGTATAGCACATTCTATCTGGGTGAAGGACACACTTATAACATTGACTCAATTTGTATACAAAACAAAGTATGTAAATAAAACATATGTACCCCTTAATACTCTGAAATACAAAGGTACTTAGCATATACAAGGTAAGAGACACATAGTATAAATAATGCTCTAGTCTACCTTTTCTAAATATGTGTGTTTCATAGATTACCCTGGTTATTGCTCAAGTGCATATTCTTGGGATGAAACTGAGATCCAGTGAATCAGAATTTTTTGTGTGAATCTTGAGAATATGAAAGATTAATAATACCAAAAGGTGATTCTTTTGCTCAATAAAACTATAATGAAATTTACTGGTACAGGTGTAAAATATGGGCCAGGTGGGTTCAGAAAAGCACTCTGTGCATTGGCCCTTCCAGCTCAGGCCTCGCACTGGCTCTTTTGTCCAGATTTGTCCTTCATACTAGTTTTGTACTTATGAATCTTTACAAATTCTTTCATTCCCTCATATCTGTTTGTCTTAATTATTTAATTAGAACTCAAGGAAATGAAAAAGTCAAGGAAATATAATTATAATGTTTTTCCTATTCTTCATGTGTACCTCCTAGTCAGTAAATTTTAGATTATAATTTCTTTGAATGGGGTTAGCATCATAGATAAAATCTAGCAGAATAATTTATGTATTTAGATGAAAGAAATGTTGTGACAGAAAGTGATGCTTTGAACAATTAAGAACAAATGTACATTGGCAATATTACATTTGAATCAAATTAGAACAGAAAAAGAATCAGTTATGGAGAACATAGAGCAACATTACTATATATTTGTTTGATTACTTTGTAATTAGTAACAGAAGAAGTTAAGGAAGGATTTCACTTAGGATTTCTCAAACAAATTATGAAATTATAAAGTTAGTATTTACCTCAGTGTTTGTCATTGAAATTAAAATCTCAGTTATTATTAGATAAGTTTTCACTATGCATAAGATTCTCTCTAGCCATTGCCATATATATTATAGTTAATTTTTAAGCTATATTACTAGGGAGAAATTACTATTTCTCTAAATTTTTAGATTAAAAACAAAACAAAGCAAAAACAAAGTGATGAATCCGCAAAATTCCCTGGGCTAATAAGTGAGTATCACAAGTAACAGGGTAAGTGGCTGATTGACAAAAATCAACTACTTTTCTACATGTAAGGAATAAACATCTTGAATTTCAAATATAAGAAAACATTATGACAGCACAAATAACATGCAGGCATAAATTTAGTAAATGATGTACAGAATCTGCTTGTAAAAAGCTATACAACTCTGATGAAAAAACAATTTAAAAAATCAAAATCAATGGATAGTTATTTCATGTTCAAAGATTAGAAAGCTCAATATTGCATGGGGTCAATTTTTCGCAATATGGTCTACATATTAAATGCAATGCTAATCAACATCACATCAAGAATTAAATATTTAATATATATGGATAAAATTCCAAATATTCTATGAGAAAGGAGAGGAAACAGGATAGCCAACACCCCTAAACAAGAAGAGAGTCATATGGCTCACCCCACCTAATTTCAAGACTTACTATGGAACGACAATAACCAAGTCTGCAGGATATCAGTGGAGCATAGTGAAGAACTCAGAAATGGGCCTCCGCAATGCAGTCAACTGATCTTCAGAATGGAGTGAAGGCAATTTGATGGAGAAGGTGTTTTCCGCGAGCGATGCTGAAACTTTTGGATGTGCATATACAAGAAAAATAAAGAAGGAAGAAAAGAAGAAAGGGAAAGGAGGGAAGGGAGAGGAAGGAAGAAAGGAAGAAAGAAACTAGGCATAGATCTCACAGCATTCACAGAAATTATCTCAAAGAATTATAGGCTTCAATGCAAGTGTAAAACTCTAAATTTCCAAAAAGGAACGGGAAAATTGATGTGGCTTTTGGTTTCATGATGAGTTTTTAGACAAGACAACAAAAGCATGGTCTATGAACAAAATTGGTAAGTTGTACTTAATAAAAATTAATTCATTATGTTCTGTGAAAAATATTGTTGAGAGAAGGAAAAGCTCAAGTATAGTCTTTGAGAAAATAGTCATCAAGTATATATCATAGTAAAGGACTTCTATCTCAAATATACAAATAACTCTTAAACCTCAACAATAAGAAAATAAATAAGTCATTCAAAACATGAGCAAAAGATCTAGGTGGCAAATAAGCATATGAGAATATGGTCAATATGTTCTATTAGTAGAATGCAAGTTGAAGCAACCATTAGCCATCACTACATATCTATTAGAATAGCTAAAATCACCCCCAAACTGAAAATAGTAACATTAGTGAGGATGCAAAAGAATAGGAACTCTGAAATACTCATGCCAGTTGACATTCAACTGTACATTGACCATGGAAAACAGTTTGACAGTTTTCACAAGGCTGCAGTAAGTTTCAGAATATGATCTAGTTCCCATGTTACTATTAATAGTTATTTACTGAACACTAATTTGAAAATACATATACACGGGGTGGTGCCTGTGGCTCAAAGGAGTAGGGCGCCGGCCACATATACTGGAGGTGGCGGGTTCAAACCCAGCCCCAGCCAAAACCTGCAAAAAGGAAAAAAAAAGAAAGAAAGAAAAGAAAAAATATATACGCAGCAAACCTGCACAAAAAATGTTTCTAAGCAGCTTTATTTATCACTTCCTTAAACTGGGAGAAACCCAAATGTCCTTCAGTAGTTGGATAGACATGTAAACCGTGGTGCACCTGTTCTGTGGAATACTTCAGCTATAAAAAGGAATAAGCTGCCGAGCCACACAAAGACACAGACTAATGCATTTCACTGTGTGAAAGAAGCCAGTCTGAAATGGTGAAAGGTAAACCTATAAAAGTAGCAAACAATCAGTGCTTATCGGAGTTTAGTAGAGAGAAGGAAATTGAATAGATGAAGCATGTACTATTTGAAGGCTGTGAAATTTTTCCTTTTCATATTGAAATGATGGCTACATGGTAATTTGCATTTGTCAGTATACAGCAAACCTTAAACAGAAAGCACGGACTTTAACTTATGCAAATTAAAAATAATTATCCATGAGGTCTTGGGACGCCAGAGTGTAATGTACACTATGACATAAGCATCAAAGTTCATCACAAATGTATGAAACGATCTCATTGAAGGAAATAGGGTGCATGGACAGCACCGACCTAAGTAACTTTGGAAATGAGTGGGGTCTCTAAAACAGCAAAAGAGACTTCACATAAACACTGTAGTATAGTTGACAAAGTTGTCACTATTGCTGGCCTAGCCGAGACGAAGCTACAAAGATGTGATAACTGAGAGTGGCATTCAGGAAGAGTTATAGGATACAGAAAGGACATGAGGTAAAATGAAATAAATCTAAATAAGCATGCACCTTCATTAATAAAAGAGGAAAACAAATATTTGTTTGTTGAAAATATCAAAATTGAACTAGCAGCTGATTGGAGAATAGTTCTTCTGACTTTGAGAGCAGTCATTTTTCATTAGGAGGACACATTGTATAATGTCACAGCTCCATATTGTTGAGAATTGCCAATAATTAAGAAACTAAAAGTTTATTGGCAACATCCAGATTATTCAGCTAGATTCTATCACTTTTATCCTCGGTTCCTTTCTCTGATGAGATAATAGTGTAAGGTAGGGGTGAAACATGAGTTCACATGATTTGTGAAAGATTTTTTCCTAAGTGACTGATTTATTAAAGTCTACAGTCTTTTGCTCGATGCCTGCATCTCAGTGGCTAGGGTGCCGGCCACCACCGAGGCAGAAAGGTTCAAACCCAGGCCTGCTAAACAATAATGACAACTGCAACAGAAAAAGTTGCCAGGCATTGTGGGGGACACCTGTAGTCCCAGCTACTTAAGCCCAAGAGTGTGAGGTTGCTGTGACTTGTGACACCATGGCACTCTACCAAGGGTGGCACTCTACCAAGGGTGACATAATGAGACTGCCTTAAAAAAAAAAGTGCACAGTCTTTTATACATTTTAAAAATTTTTATGAATTTTAGGGACTGAATAACAACTTTTAATTGCAGTGTAGCTAGAGAATGGAATAAAAGAGAATTTTGATCATTCTTGATAAAAGCTAAAGTGTACATAAAATATTGTGGTACTTAATAATCCTTTTAATAATCATCAAATAACTATCCTTTAGAGTGACACTTCACTTTAGAAGTTGTCACAGAATTTACCAGACCTTTGTGTTTAGAAGCTCAGTGCGGGTCTGCCAGAGGCCCAGTGCAGGCTCAGGTATTTAAATGGCTCCTCGATTCTGCTGAGATTTACTAAGAACAATCATGGTGCTAGAAAACATCATGCTCCCCTCACTGGCCTGCTCATCCACCATTTGATAACACGGCCAGTTGGCTTCTTTCTCATCTCTGCAGGCTTCTTTTGCAGCCTGAGGACATTTAGATAACTATAATATCCACAGCAATGCAAAATGCTGGTAGTTGGTCAGTCCAAATCCAAAGCAACTACCTTGTCTAGAAACATAAAAATAAAAGAACATGGCTCTAGGCCAAGCCCTCTGTCATGTACCAATCCACTCAGGGTGCTACCGGCTCAGTTTGGATCTCTGGAGCTTCTAATGCTGGCAGAGGAATAGCACTTTTAACCTTTTTAAAGTTATAGGACCTTTGGAGAATCAGACGAATGCCTTGAATGGCTCTTTTCAGGAAAAGGAAAAAAAAGAATGCATAGACACAGTCTATTTTCACTTAATTTCATGATGTTTTCTCTGATCTCACTGAAGCCCATTGGCAGCAAGTGAAGGTCACTAGTTTTTGAGGTTATTCAGGAATCCTTTTATATCAGCTCTGGCTTAGAGGAAAGAGTGGGCTTCTGTGAGCTTCCTGCACGTGGTGTGCAGTCAGCATGTGCTTCAGAGCCAGGGTGGTGGGAAGGAATTGATAAGCTCTGCTGAAGCGTATGTGGTATATATAGCATCAATCTGAAGCCATCTGATATACTGTAACGCAGCTACCATTTAAAGCCTCCAATAAATATGGAGGCATCGCTTACCTAAACCACTTGATGGAAGACTTTTATTTTCCTCAGGATTTCTTGAGAAATTTTACACAGCCAAATGATTTAAGTTTCACTTCCACCCCTTTCCCTAAGTGAGGAGACAGGTGGGGGAAAACAGAGAAAATCTGGATAAATCCCAATCAGTCAATCGATTCACTGAGTATAAGTAAGTGGATCCGTGAAGTAATAATCCATTCACACAAATATTGATAAGGACTTAAGATGGAAGATTTCCAGTAGGTTGTAGCACATAGTAATTTCTAACAAAAGATAAAGTACAGTAAAATAAGGAATGTTTCTTCTTTTGATATTTGAAGTAACTTACACCTATTTTTATTACTAAACATCTATTTGTTAAAGTGGAAGCCTCCTGAAGTTCTATAATGATTATTAACTGTAAACCAAAGAATTAGTAAATTATTTTAAACATATTTTCCATGGTTTATTTTTTTTAAATCTCAAAGATGATAGTTTTTTAAATTAAAAACAGATTGACTTAGCAATTATGAATTGGGCTGCAATGAACATTCTGGTACAGATGTCTTTGTTATAATGTGATTTTTGGTCTTCTTTTTAATATGTGAATAAATTGTTTTGTTTTTTTTTTCTTTTTGAGACAGAGTGTCAGTCTGTTGCCCTGGGTAGAGTGCCCTGGCATCATAGCTCTCAGCAACCTCATACTCCTGGGCTCAAGTGATCCTGTTGCCCCACCTCCCAAGTAACTGGAACTATAGGTACCCGCCACAACAACTGGCTAATTTTTCTATTTTTAACAGAGATGGGGTCTCACTCTTGCTTTTTGCTTAGGCTAGTGTTGAACTGAGCTCAAGCAATCTACCCCTCACTTCAGCCTCTCAAAGTGCTAGGATTACAGGCATGAGCCACTGTGCCTGGCATATGTACATATATTCTTGAGTGGGAGAGAATGGGCTACTTATAGCTGTCCTGCTAGCAAATAGGCATTATTTGTAACCTTCATGCTACACCTGGAGTCATCTATTATTACACATGTGTCCTTAGTGGTTGTGACAATGAAAACTTTTTGAGAGTCTTTTATTTCCCCCACAAAATTTAGGGGCCATGTTTATAAGAACCTGGGACTTTCCACCTATCACCTGTCATGTGCAGGGTGGGATAAAAGATTGAGGGAACAGGATGCAGGAGAGTCTTTCAGGAGAGCCTTGATCAGGGTGATTGACCCCAGGGGATAAGAATGTACTCATTAGAGAGCTTAGAACTGCTGTTATACAAGCTAAGTAGTAATGAAGGGCCCGGAGGGAAAGTCATCTTCTTCTGCATCTTTCTTATTAGCCATGAGAACAGAAGACAGTGAAATCAGAGCTGTCACACTGGACAGAAACAGGTAAGGAAGGAAAGCAAAGACATAGTGTTCTTAAAGCCAAAGCTAGCAGGGTTTGAGGTCTTGGTGTTACACCATCAGCTGAAGAAAATGGTGGAGCCTGGGGACACTGATAAGGCAATCCGGATAGAGTGACACATGGGGTAAATGACACCCAGTGGTGTTGATAAATGATGATAATTTAAAATCCTGTAACACCAGAAGCCAAAACCATAAAGTGAACACCTTTGAAGAAATGATGGAAGAACTTTCTTTTAGATAATATTTGGTAATGATAATTTACCTTTTCATTCTAACTAAAAGTGTATCATCTTTTTCTGGGATGCCTTTCATCTATTTATCACCCTGGCAATTTTCTACCTATCCTTTAGGAATTATTTGGTCATCCATAACATTTTCCTTGCCCTCCTGTTCTGACTCTCTTTATAGTCTTATGAATGCTTCCAACGGGTCTGGACCTCTGGCCGGCTGGCAGTGAGCCACATATTGTACATATTTATTATTATAATTGGCGAGCCCCTTTAGGCTGTAGGCTGTGAACTCCTTGAGAAGAGAGATTTGAATTTCTTGCTTTTTTTTGTTTGTTTTTGTTGCTTTAGAGCTAGTTTCTCAGTATGTTGCCCAGGCTGGATTTGAACTCCTGGACTCAAGCAATCCTCCTGCCTTAGCCTCCAGAGACCTTCCAACTTTCTATTCTCCAGTGTCCCCAAACCTAACATATAGGTACTGCTCAATATATCTTTATTCACTGAATCAAGAATGAATTTACCTGTGGGTGATTGTCAAGCTGTCCATTGGGTCTCTCTCGAGCCTGTCTTTACGGGTGGCATTGTTTGCCTCATGAAGGGAATAACTTTTCTTGGTTCCTGTGGGATTATTTAGCATTTTTTAGGATAGAGATTTAATAATTACTCCCCAAAGACCTGAAGCAGTTAGGTGGCAGGAGAGGTAAATTGAGGGAAATGGAGGTAATTATGAGGCTGGAAATAGTTACGGCATGGGTGAGAGCGCCAGGAATGATGGTGTAAGAGGTCTGGTGTTAATGGCACTGATCCTAGAGATCACTAAGGTACATATCATACTCCCCCACCCCCACAGCATACTAAGTCTTTCCGGCCTCTGGGAAAAGTAATCAGGTGTACTCCACACCCTGCGGGATTGCCTGGAAACGCATTTGTCATCAATTTAGGTACTCAGGCACTTATCTCTTTATTCTTGTCATCTTTTGCTTTGAACTTCAAATTTACAATGAACCCTTTCTTGCTTATCTAAACATACCCTTCACCATTTAGTTCCAGAACCCTGGGGGCACATTAGTATTTTTTTTTTTTTTTTAAATACATATATTTTATTATTCTTCATTACATTATTTCCCCCCTCCCACCCGTCCGTGATAAGGCAGAATTGATTTACAGAAAAGAATACAGAAAACACCAAAGCTCCTGGTAGTGGGAGAGATT
>CAUYRH010080289.1:0-10294 GCA_963574655.1 Perodicticus potto | reverse complement strand
GGCCCGGGCTGGATTCGAACCCGCCAGCTCAGGTGTATATGGCTGGTGCCTTAGCCCGTTGAGCCACAGGCGCTGAGCCCCAATATTATTCTTTTAAAAGTTCAAATACAACTTAAAGAGAATTATTAGCCACAAAGATTTAAACACTAACTGAATTATATTTCTATGGACTTTACTGGAGTAATTTAGCAATTAAAAAAACTGTTTGATAGTTAAGTTGTATAAACTCAATGGTTCTCAAAGTGTGGTTACTTGACTAGAAGCTTCAGCATCTCCTGGGAACTTGTTAAAAATACAAATATTCTTGGGCAGCACCTGTGGCTCAGGGGGTAGGACGCTGGCCCCATATACCAAGGGTGGCAGGTTTGAACCCAGCTCCGGCCAAACTGCAACAAAAAAGTAGCCGGGCATTGTGACAGGCGCCTGTAGTCCCACCTACTTGGGAGGCTGAGGCAGGAGAATCGCTTAAGCCCAAGAGTTGGAGGTTGCTGTGAGCTGTGATGCCACAGCACTCTACCAAAGGCAACAAAGTGAGACTCTGTCTCTAAAAAAAAATTACAAGTATTCTCAAGTCAATCTAATCAGAAGCTCTAGGTTGGGATAGCAATCTATATTTTAACAAGTCTGCATACCAAAGTCTGAGAAAAACTGGCATAAACAATATTAAATTCTTTTTTTTTCCTGATTTTCTTTTTTTTTAAATTAAGGTACAGTTGACAAATAAAAACTGTATCATGTTTGGCATACAACAGATGTTTTGATATGTGTATACATTGTGAAATGGTTAAATCAAGTTATATCTGTCATTCAGTTTCTATTAATATTGACATCAGAGTTATTGTTCATCAATGGTTTAATGAATTAGGGCATTTATTGATCTATACAAAGACACATCACTGCAAAACAACAACAGGAACAGCAATTGCCTCTTGAAGGCTTGCTTTATGCTAAGCACTGGGCTAAAAACTGTACATAGAGTGTCTCAAAAACTCATTAACATGGCTACCATTACCATCATCTTTGTTTTATAGACACTTAGCAAGTGCTGGGTGAGGGTTTGAGCTCAGCTCTGCTGGACTCCAGAGCTCTCACCCAGCATGCTGGATACTTAGAGTAATCTTTGAACGTTCATACTGAACCTACCACAGGGCCCACTGCCAGGACCTGTTGGAGAAAAGCAGTGTCCCTTGCACAAAGTATTTTCAGAGCTCGCCTTAGGCCTAGCCAACTTGTGCGTCTTTCCACCTCTAGGGTTCTAATTCCAGCTGAATTTTTGTTTCAGACCCCACAGATGAATCAAAAGATAGCTTGGGCCCTGCTAACTCAACTGCTGACCTACTGAAGCAAGGGGCAGGTAAGTAGTCACCTGAGACTGGATCCCTGCCCAGGCCTTTCTTTATGAACCCTTCCTGCCCTAACCCCTCCTGCAGGTACAGACTGGACGTCTCTCTTAGGCCCAAATGTCTCTGGGAAGATCACATTTCTATGTGCAGATGCCTTGGCCCAAGGCTGGCCTGAAATTCACCTGCTGCCTTCTCCCTGAGGAATGGGCCTGGGGTCTTGTCCCTACCCACTCCAACCTCCATGACTCCTGCTTGGATTGGTTTCTTCCAGCCTGCAATGTGCTCTTTGTCAACTCTGTGGACATGGAATCCCTCACTGGGCCACAGGCCATCTCTAAAGCCACATCTGAGACATTGGCTGCTGACCCCACGCCAGCTGCCACCATCGTTCACTTCAAGGTCTCTGCCCAGGGAATCACTCTAACTGACAACCAGAGAAAGTAAGACTCCTCTACCTGTGTCTGTGTTGGGCTTTCCTTCCTGTGATCCACTCTCTTCTACCAATGGATCCATTCCCTGAACCCATCTACTTACCTACCCACCCATCTATCTCTCTGCCATCCATCTTCCATCTACTACTATCCATCCATCCATCCACCCACTGCTCACCCACTCACCAGATGATCCATCCCCTTCCTGCATCCATTCATTCCCCCACTTATTCTCCCCCACCCATTTGTCCTTTCATCCATCAATGCTTCCACCCATCTATCCATCTACCCATCCATCATGGGGTAGGATGCTGGCCCCATATACCAAGGGTGGCAGGTTTGAACCCAGCTCCGGCCAAACTGCAGATTCTACAAGGATCTGCCTGTAGTTACACAGCTGTATACATGACTAATTAAAAGGCACCTGCTTTTTGGGAGCCCTGCTTCTTGGACTGTCTTCTAACAGCATCCCCAGCCCTTTCCTTCCTCCTCCCGGGGCCTCTCCTCCATTTCTCATTCCTCAGTGCCAGTTTCTTCCTTGGCACATCTGTCTGTCTCTGTCTCCAACGTGAGCAGCTCAGGCTGTCTTGCATAAGTTAGAGGCCATGTGTACCCCTGGGTAGTGGAAAGGTGCCTGAGTTGCAGGTGGAAGGAGGGAAAAGCAGGCACCTTGGTCTCATTCTTTGCTTATTTGATGTCTGTGTTACAGGCTCTTCTTCAGACGACACTATCCCCTCAACACTGTCACCTTCTGTGACCTGGATCCACAGGAAAGAAAGTAAGTCTCTCGTGGATGCCTTCCCTCCTGTGCAGCTCTCTAATGCTGAAGTCTGTGTGTGCATACGCGCTCTTGGCTCAGCTGGAAGAGGTGCCTGTGTGCGAGGAATTGTGCTGGGCATCTTTTGCATCTTTCCCACCTCAGATGTGGAGACCCTTCTGGAGACACACTGTCCACTTCTGCCCCCTCTGTCAAACCTTGACCATGGATGTGCTTCTGTCCACACTGGGGAGGGCACCTTGGGAGGCCACAGTGTTCTTTTTACCTTGAATGTCCCCTGCATGATCTTGGGAGGAGGCTTCTGTCCCATAGAGGTTGCGGGGGGGATGTCTGCCCTTTCCCAGAGGCCTGAGTGGTTGTGGGTGGGCTGGGCCGCAGGGAGAAGCTGTAGCCCTTTACCCCATGCTGGCCTTCTCTTCATAGGTGGACGAAAACAGAGGGAGGCGCCCCAGCTAAGTAAGTATAGCTTCTTTACCCCCGATGGGGGGGCCTTCATGCTCCTTGGTCTGGGATTCAGGGCCAGTGAGCGGGGAGAGGGCAGAGAGGACCTTTGTGGTGAGGTCACTCCATTTTGTGGGGAAAAGCTTGACAAGGAAGACAGACCTTTGACTTTGTCCTGCCTCAAGGCCTGAGTCCCAGTCTCTAGTCTGGCCACTTTCTCCTAAGCTCCGAACCAGCAGGGACCCCAGGAAGTGGACAGAAAACTGAGTTTTGTTTGGGGCGATGGCAGTGGGGAAAAAACAGCTTATTAAAATGATCTTTTCTGCCCGAATTCTTGCTACTTTCATTCCTGTTCTTGCTTTCTGGGTGGGCTTCCGTGAGTCTTCCGGCTGGGCCAGACCTCATTAGAATGTGGGAACCCTTTTCTGAATTCTGGGGATGGCCCCAGGACCTTTGGGCAGTTCCTTTCATCTACTCAGCATATCCCAAATGCGTGTGAGGAACTCAGAGCCTGCCTGGGACCCTGACTCTGCCTGAAGGAGGCCACTGGCACAGAGATAAGATGTGTATAAGTAGCACTGAGATAGTCCAAGGAACCCCAGGACCTTCAGGTTATAACTGTGGACCCCGGCTTCCCTACACCTGGGTGTTACCCCAGGCCATTGGCCTGGTATTCCTGGCCCCTGAAACAGAGCTGTGAGAGCAGAGCTGGAGGCCATGCACGGCTCTGTGTGTGTGTGTTTGGGACGGGTGGGGGGTGGGGTAGGATGTATATGTGTGTGGCATGTAGTGTGCATATGCGTGAGGTGTATGTGTTGCACAGGTACATGTTAGCAAATGGGTATGGGTATGTGTGTAGTGCTTGTATACGTTGTGTGTGGTATGTATAGTGTGTATGTTGTGTACGTCTGTGGGATGTGTGTGGTTTGTGTATGTGTTGTGTGTGGTGGGTGCATATGTATTACGTATGTGTGTGTATAAACGTGTGTGGTGTGCCGTGTGTATGTGTTGTATGTATGTTGTATGTGTGTATTTGTATGGTGTGTATGGTGTATGTGATATGTGTGGGGTGTGTGTAGTGTTGTGTTTGTGTGGGGGGGTATTTGTGTGTACATGCAAATGGACACACAGCCGCCGCAGACCCGACTTTTCTAATTTTGGCTGCTGTGGTGTGGTGCTGGGGAGAGGGGTTTCCATCGGCATCTCCAGCTGTCCTGATTTCCCGTCTCACTCTAATTAGCAACATGCCGGCTGGGAGGGGACCTGGGCTCACATTCTGTTCTCTGCACTCATATTTTTAACTCTGTTTTGCAAGGAGAGAGCGCTAGGTCACTCCCATTGGGGTGCGCGTTGGGAATGAGTGTGGAGTCCACCTCCCCTCCCATCCTGCTCTCTGGGATTCCAAGCCCAGGAAAAATAGGTGTGTGTGTGTTGGGGGGCAGTGATCCACTTGCCCCCTTGTCTCCCTGACCATGGTGTCTGAGGAGGCCAAGGCACAGGCAGGCGCATTGTCTTCATTTACTTGTGTGTAGCAACAGGTGGTAAGGGTAGGGCTGGGGTGGGCAGGAGAGAAGCCTGTTCAGGAATGTTCCCATTTTATTTTGGTCCCCTATACAGTCCTGTCACTCTCCTCCAGTTCCCTCAAAGTAGGATTCCTGCCCACTCCCACCCCTGAACCAAAGCAGGACCCTGTCTTTCGGACCAGACTCTGTGGTCAGTGGGTGGAGAAGGACCAGTCCCTGATGCTTGGGGGACTTGAGGCCCTGTGCTCACCTTGACTACCCCCTCACAGCCATCTCTCTTGCCCCGCAGGCTCTTTGGCTTCGTGGCCCGGAAGCAGGGGAGCACCACGGACAATGCCTGCCACCTCTTTGCGGAGCTTGACCCCAACCAGCCGGCTTCTGCCATTGTCAACTTCGTCTCCAAGGTCATGCTGAATGCTGGCCAGAAGAGATGAGCCCACTCTTTGCCCTGGGCCAGTGCAGTGGGGATGGGGCTTGTAGGGAGGGGAACCGGGAATCCTGACCACCCTTGAATCCAGAAGGAGGACTTTGGGACAATTTTGGAGAAGGAGAGAAGAAAGTGCAACGTGGGGAGAGGAAAGTGAATTTCAGAGGGGAGCGGGGGGAAGAGAGAGAGCAAGAAAAAGATGGCAGAGAAGAACGTGAGTTCCCCTGGGTGATGGAGACTACAAAAATCCAAAGCCTTCAAAACCGGGTCCCTCTAACTCCCCCTCTCCCTCTCCTAGAGGAGAAAGATCAAGCCTCCTTGGGGATCCATATTTTGGGGGGGGGGATGGAAAAGCCATATTTCCCTTACCCAACCGCTTTGCAAGGAGAAATTAAGCTTTTTCTGGCCACCTGTAGGGTAGGTCACCAAACTAAACAGAGCCAGCGTGGGACACCAAGTGGGCAAACTTTTTCTTTTGAAAATATCTCAGACCCAAGGCACCTCAGGTCTCTTTGCTGTGCCTCCGACGCGTTGCTGTGTGGGTGAGCGTTCGTCTGCGCCCATATCCTCTAGCCTCTATCAGCTAGAGTTATAAGCAGCTCTCCTTGTCCATGTCCCGTGTGTTTATATACACAATGCGTACTGTCCAAAGAAGGTTAGTGTTGGGGGTGACAGGGCAGCAGGGAGGCTCGCTCTTCTAGACTCTGCACCTGCACTCTCATGGCCCTTGGTGCAGCCTTTCTCCTCTACCAAAACCCCAACAGGAGTGGGGTGGCCACCCCTGCCGCTGACCCTGTTCTGCCTTAACTGGGAGCTTTGGTCTGGATATGTGTGTCCTTAGCCTTGGGGAAGAGTCAGGAGGGGCAGCTGCTGAGCTGGAGGTATGTGGCCCAGCAGCAAGGAAGGCACATTGCTCCCGCAGTGCCCTGGATTCTGCCTTAGCACCCACCTCTCAGCCCTGTTCTTGGGTTCCATGCCCCAGAACAAGCCTTATCTCAGACTCGCTTATCTGCATGATGCCTTTGGGGGGCTAGAGAGTGAGCCCTGCTCTGTACTATCCCCACAGGGTCTCCACGTTGCAGTTCTCTCTGAGGAATCTGCTTCCTGCCCCATGAGGCCCAGGGGAGGAGGCCGCAGTTCTTATCCTCCCTCTGTATGTTCTGGGCTCTGCCCAAGGTGACAGCAGAGCTCCTGGGACTGCTACCTGTGCACCCCATGGCCTTCCTACAAGGCCAAAGCCTCGCTGTTTCCCTGCTGCCCCGGTTTCCCCAGCTGAGCCACGCTGCCCATGCAGCAGAGGGCAGAAGGCAAGCAATTAGACCAAAGGGCCTGGGGTCTATTTGGGCAGTTGGGAAAAACCCTGATCACCACCCAAACACTCAGGCCAGAACGGAAAATTCATCAGGACTCCATACTTATACCTGAAGGGGTCCCCTAGAAAGAGGCATTGTACTGATATATAAATATTATAATATATACAGGAGACATACTGACAGAATCTGTAAGCTAATAAAATATAAGAAAAGGTAAAAAAAAAATAGGTAAATTGACAAGAAGTATTTATTGTTTCCCCATATTGCTTTACCGCCTTCCCTGGGCATAAACCAATCCCTTTTTATGTGTATAAATAAAGCCTGAAACATAGGGGGCCTTGATCCTTGGAGCAGCTGGGGGCCTCCTGGCCTGGCCCTGGCCTTCCCTAGACTTTGTCTGGGGCTCAGTGTTGGGGGAAGTTGCATGCATTCTACCCATTTGGTCCTCTTATTTTCTGGCAGGCCAGGGGCCCAGCAGTCAGCTCCCAGGATGTGAGTGTGCGAGTGTGCGGGGATGCAGCTGTGTGTGACACACAGGGCTGTGTGTGCATCTTTTGTATTTTTTCTCCTCCAAGGAGCTGGATCAGTGTGGACATTCTGTTTCAGGGAGCTGGAAAGGAGAGTGTCTGAAGAAGGTGGGAGTGGGGGCTAAGGCCTCACCGACCTCCCACTTCCCCTAAGAGTCAAACTTTGTGCTTGGTGACTGAGATCCCTCCTTCTGAGATATTCAAGCCCAAACCCTGGATTTTGCCCTCTCCTCATTCCCTGGCTAACCCCAGTTCCCTTGCAAGATGGAAGGAGATATTTGCCTTCCCTTCCTTTGTAGATATCTTCATCCTCCACTGGACAGCCCAGGGCGTCTCCTCCTGGTGGGGATGTTCACTCTACACTTGAGGCTGGATGGGGCATCAGATCCATCCAGACCCGGGCTGGGGCTGAGTCTAGGCTCGGCCTTCACTCGCACTTCTTCTGCCCACTGCCCACCACAGCCCACCTCTCAGGCATGGCAGCCCCTCCACGCCAGGCCTTAGCCGTGTGTTACCCTTCAGGAGGACCCAGGTCGATGCCGCAAAGCTGATAACTCACTCCCAGCACCCCTCTGGGAGGAGCTAGTTTCTGAGAGTTTGGCCTTGTCAGGAGAATGAGGGGAAGCGTCCCCAGTCTCCACAGTGGCCCCACGGTCCTACACCAGAGCCCTCCTGTCTCTCACCCAGGCACACACCTACGCACACACACCACTCAGCACCACAGTATATTCTTGCCAAAGATTTCCTTTTAAAAAAAGCACTTTTACTAATTATTGTTATTATTTTATAAGTGTTTATCCTCTTTACTCCTCTCCCTCCCTGGACCTATTTTGCTGTTGTTTACTGTTGAATCTGTTTGTCAGCCAGGAGAGTGCTGTCTGGTCTTATGGGGGCTGGGGCAGGAACGGGCCTGAGAGAAGTTGGCAGGGAGGAGTGGAAGAAGCGCGGCCATCTGGCCATGGCAGTGATGTGCAGGCTCTCGCCCCATCCCCAGCCCCTCACTGCTTCTAGCTGTCCAGTCAGGTGTCGGGGACAGGCCTGGGGCCTCACCCTAGCTGGCTCGTATGCTGTCTGGAGGCAAGAGAGCAGGGAAGGGACATATCCAGCTAAGCTAGAAAAGGGGCCCAGTAAGCTCCATGTGGCTCTTTCCAGGGGGAGCTTGAGGGAGGAGTTAGGCACGGGAACAATGGACAGCCCCCCCACCCACTACTATCACAGTGTTCTGACTCCTTTATTTCTTCAGGTGTTAGAGAAACAGAAACTTTACATCCCAGGTTTGGGAAGAGCCTGTCTCATCTGATCCTCTCCCTAGTATCTCTGAAAGCCTGTTGATTCCTTCTCTGCTGATTTTTGAGGAATCCTTGGTTGTGTCAGAGACTGGCCAGGATAGGGTCCTGGGGTCCTGAGGCTGCATGACAACAGGGGGCAGCCCACTGCATGCGTGTGATCCCACTGGAAGGGGCTCTCAGGAGTTGGGGAGAGTAGGAGATTCTTCTGCTCTGTGCTGATTGGCCTGTGCAGAGACTGGGCAGGTTCTCATGCTGTCCCCGGGGTGCAGAGGGGTCAGTGAGTGTGATAGCATCTATCCTCGCTCTGACTCTCATCTACCACCCTTGCCTCCTGGGTCCTTTCCTCCTTCCTGGTTTGTTCCCAGCTTCAGAACCTGGGGAGTTCAAGTGGGCCAGTGCCCTGTTCAAGGAGGCAGTCCACTCCTACCCCAACACGCAGGGTCCTTGAAGAGGTTGGGAGCCAGGGCCCCAGAGCCCCCTTTACACCCAGGTCCAGCCCCTGGAATCCTGAGACTCACATTTCCTTGGCCAGTGGTAACATAGGACGTGTGCATGTGGGTGTGCAAGTGTGGATGTGTGGGCATAGTATTTTTTGCTCATCTCTTTGGGGAACTTGGGGGTCGGGGCTGGAGGTGGTGGGCAATGGGCATCAAGTCCAATATCACCCAGCAGCAAGAGGAATTGGGAAGTGAGGCCTGTAGGGCCACTTTGGTGCAGTCTCAGTGTTGGTGATGGTGGGGACAGGGCCACACAGGGCTCAGGCAGATCTATTCCTTCTTGACTCCTCTGTCCTCCAGTGTCCGAAGTGTTGGAGGATCTTTGTTTTTATCCCACGCCTGGGCTCTTTCCAATAGCAAAGTTATCATAGAGGGATGTCTCAAGTTTGTTTTCAATCAGTGTTAAGCCGCCTGAAACTCTCCTGTGTGTCTGTGTTTGGTGTGTGTGTGGGAATGAGAGAGCGCATCAGTGCGTGCATGCCGTGTTTCCCCATTTCTCTCCTCCTTTCTGATCTGTCATTCAAAATAAATGCAAGAAATCCCTGACCACCACCCTCCCTGCCTCTCAGGCCCTCTGCAGGAAAGACAATAACCCAGCATCCTCCCTGTGCCCCGGCTGTGTATTTATATAGATGGAAATATACTTTATATTTTGTATCATCGTGCCTATAACCTCCACCACCTTGTATAAACCCTGATGTATGCTACTTGTCCTGGACATGAATGTATTGTACACTGATGCTGTCCGCCTCCTGTACAGCTGCTTTGTTTCTTGGCGATCCATTGTATGGCTTTATAAATGATAAAGTTAAAGAAAAATCTGCATTGCAATCCAGCTGTGTTGTTTGGACATGGGTATGTTATGTGCCCAGTGAGCAAAAGGGGGCCTCTTCCTGGCACTGGGTGGGCTTCAGTGATGCCTGTGGTAGATAACTCACCCCAAATCCTCCCACTAGCTTTCCTACCATCAAGGTCTTGTTAGAATCAAGAATTTGTCCCCATTACTTAGTTCTGAGTTGGCTTAAGTCTCAAGCAAGCTCTACGTGAGAGGTGCCTTTCATTTTACCAACTCGGCAGCCCTAATAGAAGAAGGCTCTTTTCTCCAGATATTTTCGGCAAAACCCTGGGACAAATCTCACTGGGTTTGATGGACCCTGCATGGCTCACTCCATACACCTCTGAGTCGTACGCCTGCCTCTGGAGCCTTCCTAAACCACATGAACTGAGAGTGAGGAGCACTGATCCCTGAAGAGGTGAGATTTATCAGAAGGGGGAACAGAGGCTGGTGGGCAGAACATACAGGTGCCCATCAGATGGGACATCTGTAGCTCACTCACACACATCAGGTTAATTCTTTGGAATTCAGAAAGTTGGGGTGTGATAGCTACTAAGGCATGCCTAGCACAGCTCAGGAGTCTCTGGGAGATTAAAAAATACACAAATAACATGGCTCCAGTTCTCTAGTGTGGCTGGGCAGAAGGGCCGCGTCAGCTGATGTGAACAGGTGTGTGCTAAGTACCCATTAGTGGCCAGCACGGCCCTCTCCCTGGAGGGCAGCCTTCTCACACTTTTGAGTCTCAAGACTCCTTTACACTTTTAGTAATTATTCAGGACCCCAAAGAACATTTGCTTAGATGAGTTGTATTTTTTGATCTTTATCATAGTATAAATATACAGTAGAACCTCTGCAAGTTAACCACCCAAAGGGCTGTAACAAACTGGTCA
>CAUYRH010080287.1:0-17857 GCA_963574655.1 Perodicticus potto | reverse complement strand
GCAGCTCAATTAATAATTGCCAAGTCATGAAAGAAGGAATACTTCCCAACACATTCAAGTGCCCATTGACCCATGAATGGATTAATAAATTGTAGTATATGTATACCATGGAATATTATGCAGCCTTAAAAAAGATGGAGAATTTACCTCTTTTATGTTTACATGGATGGAGCTGGAACATATTTTTCTTAGTAAAGTATCTGAAAAATGGATGAAAAAATATCCAATGTACTCACTACTTTTATGAAACCAATTTATAATCACTCACACTTTCTTATGAAAGATAAATCACAACTGTACCCCAGGATGAAGGAGGAAAGAGGAGAGGGATGGGAGGGGAGGAGGAGATTTGATGGAAGGAGGGTAAACAGAGGGACCATCCCTATGGTATTGCAAAAGTACATGTCAAATCTATTAAGTATAGAGTATACATGTCTTAACACAATAATTAAGAAAATGAGGTGAAGGCTATATTAACTAGTTTGATGTAAGCATTCCTAATTATATATAAAATCTGTACATTGTACCTCATAAAGGCGTCAATGTATACATGATCTATGTGTTTATGACTTAAAAAAAAAGAAAAAGAAATAAAAATCAAAATAAACAGGGAAAATGGCCTGGTTTGCAAAGAATGGAAACAAGTATCCCTATTGCTAAAGCAAAAACTATAAATTCTGACATAGGAGAGACTGATAAAGAAAGGCCAAAGGAGGCAGTGAATAGCTGAACTGCTGCTCAGTGTGGAACAACACCCCATCTACTCCAAAGGCCATAGTCACCCAATGTCCATCATCTACTTGAGTTTTCATGGCATGAAGATTAAACTCCTGTCAGCCTGAAACCCATGGAGCTGTAGTTAGATGGATCAAGTGAGAATCTGTCCTTCAGTTCAAAAAGACAGTCTCAAGAACTGAGTAGGAAAAAGATGAATGGAATAAAAGGGTCTGACTTTAGAAGACTGAGAAAACAAAAAGATGCCAGACTAAATAAAGCGAGACTCACCCATCTTTCAGGTTCTGAATAATGCCATGGTCCTAATTTGGGGGTCTGGGTCAAGTCTCCTTTCATCCTATCTGGCTCACCAGGAAGAGGTGAGTCCTCACAAGAAAGGACTTCCAATCCTGGAGCCCACTTGAAGTCCAAGTGAATCCTGGGCTTCATTCAAGAAAGAATTCAGGAGCCAGCCTTTAGCATAAAGTGTAAACAAGATTTATTCAGAAACTATAGAAAGTCTACACATACTCCAAGCTGAACACAGGCAGGTTCTCCCTGCTTCCCGTTGCCTTTCTATTTAAGCAATGACTTAATATTATAGTTAAAACAAGGTGTGGAGGAATATTCATGGCAGGGTGATGTTTTACTATCTTGGTTCTAAGGAAGTTAAACCTGCCCTGTCTCCCTCCTGTTTCCATCAGGGTAAATTGAAAGTTTGTTTTAAGACTTTCTGACTCAGGTAATGTTGCAGCAATGCCCAAAGCACAAGGTGCCTGTTCCCTGTGTCACTATCAGGGCAAGGACGCTGGGCATTGGGGGTCACCTCTCTCCCTCTCCTACCTCTAGATCTGCTGAGACCCATGCAACACCCCCTACTCTAGGTACATCCTGCCAGGGTCCCAGTCCCAGCTGTGTTCCTCTGTCCCCTGCCCTGGCCACTCTCTGACACCTCAGGGCTTTAGCACAACCGTCCACAAGACCCTGCAAGGGGCAGGTGCACAACATGGGGTTTGGGACCAGGGAGACACCTTCTTCCATGGGAGCTGGACTGGGGCAGGTCATGCCAGGTTCTGTTCTCTGTGGGTGCCTGTAAAAGAGCACTCTGGAGTGCCCGGGCTGGGGGAAGTGTGTGTGTGGTTGTGCTTGTGTAAATCTGCATGTAGACAACTGTGTGTGTTTGTGTCTGTGAGGAGGTCAATTGTGTATGAGTTTTCGGCTGTGCAAACCTCTCTTGATAGTTTTTTTTTTTTTTTGAGACAGAGGCTCAAGCTATCACCCTGGGTAGAGTGCGGTAGCATCACAGGTCACAGCAACCTCCAACTCCTGGGCTTAAGCGATTTTCTTGCCTCAGCCTCCTAAGTAGCTGGAACTGCAGGCGCCCGCCACAATGCCTGGCTGTTTTTTGGTTGTAGTTGACATTGTTTGGCAGGGCCAGGCTGGATTCTAACCTGCCAACTCTGTGTGCATGGCTGGCACCTTAGCCGCTTGAGCTACAGGCACAAAGCTGATTGTTTTGGTTTTATGTCTCTGTATGCATTTGTGTGTCTACGTCCCCAAATTAGTATATTTCAGTTTTGTAAATCTGTGTGTGTGTCTCATGGTGTATGTGCCCCTGCGGGATCATCTGTGTGAGTTTGTGTTTTCTATCTGTGTTGTGTGTTGGTTGCGCATGTGTGAATTTGCTGTCCATTTGGGAGTTCTGATTGTACCAGTATGCGTGTTTGTCTTTGCTTTTGTGTCTGTGTATGTCTAGGTTCTATGTTTGTGTCTCTGCCTGTAGGTTTGTCCTTGTATGTGTGTGTGGGTGCATGACTATGTATGTCGTGATTCTGTGTCCCTGTGTGTGTCCACTGTGTGTGTGAGTCTGCCCTGTGGGGGTGTATCACATGGCCCTGAGTGTACATCTGTGGTTCTGTCCTCCTAGGGGTGTTTGAAGTGTGGTTCTGTATGAACCTGTCCATGGGCCACACACACATGTGCCCAGGTCGCTAAGGGGGTGATTCTGAGCCTGTGTGTCTCTGTTTCTTGGTTTTGTTAACTTCCCTATGAGTGTATCTGTGCCCCACAGAAACTGGCAGCCACAGAGAGGACATCTCTCATGATGACCCCTAGGGGTAGGTGAAGAAGGGATAAGATGTTCTTCCCACACCCCATCCTGGGGCTCTCCTGCCCCTGCTCCTCCCTAACCAGAGAGGACCCCTGAGGTTTTTCTCAAGTGCCAGGCAGCATGGAGTCAGATTACAAGCCATAGGCATGGCTATGCTTCCTGCCTAGCAAGTACAGTTAGCAGGCCAGGGCCAACCACCCTAACGGATCCCAGCCATGGCTTCCTGGGGCCTCGTCCCAGGGCAGGCCAGTGCCTAGAGCCTCATGGAGCCTCTCTCTGCACCTGTGTCCAGGCTATGGAATGGGTACTTGGAGCTAATTCAAGGTCTTGAGGCCTGGAAAGAGAGTCTGGCCCAGGGGTAGCTCACATTGGGGAACCTACAGAATTGGAGAGGAGGGGCATTTAGCAGAGCTTAATTCACAGATAAATGCACCACACAACGAGTCACTAACATAAGTGTTTTATTGCCAGCAACCCCAATCCGCTAGTGCACCTGGGCAACTCTGAAGGAGCAGAGGACTTGGAGGACAGATATTAACTGAATTTAAATGAAAAGAACAAAACTGTTGTGATTTTGGCAGTCCTGATACTCTTCCAATACAACCCTTTCAAGACCCCATCTTCACTGCTATCATAGTGGGGAAACTGAAGAGACCTGGAATTTCCACAGTGGACACAATGGGTTCTGGGTTTTTGTGATTACATCAAACCAAACTCCTTTCCTCCAGTTCACTCTGTCTAATCTCTGCCAGTGGTGAATTTGGGTATCTCTGGGACAAACTCCACCTCATTGAATATAAAGCAAATACATCATGAGCCAGTCCTGCCATCATTTCCTACCAATGCCCAGCCTGTCCTTGGCCCCTCCACAGTCCCCCACACAGGAGACCCTCACATTGTGGCCTTAGTGGGGTCCACTGAGTATTTCAGGGAGCTCCAAGTTCCCATTCCATAGCCTGGATATGGGTGCAAAGGGAGGCTCCATGAGGCTCCAGGCACTGGCCCTGCCCTGGAGTGAGGCCCCAGGTGGCCATGGCTGGGATCCTCTAGAGTCATCAAGCCCTGACCTGCTGGCTATACTTGTCAGATGTTGCATGTGGCCATGTGACTTGTTTGACCTATGAGATGGGAGTAGAAGGGGAATGTGTCACCTCTAGATACAAATATCTTCAACCATTGGGAACTGACCATCCTGTCCTCCATCTCTTATGGCACCTGGCAGGTACCTGAATGGTAGCTGCTCCTCTATCCTGGTCCCAGCACTGAGAGGACATGAAGTGCCAGTTCCAGGAGAGCCATGGGAGACATGGAGCCCCAGCAAGAGAGGAACCATCATCATTATAAACCTTCATTGTTTGAGGCCATTTATTACCTGCAGTAATTTCTAGCCCATCCTGACTGACTAGCACCATCTATACAACTCTATAAGGGGCAGCCTAGATGACTATCAGGATGTGAAATTTATTATCAGCCACTCATGGATTAAGTTCCTGCTCTGCCTCTTTTTCTTTTTCTTTCTTTTTTTTTAGACAGAGTGTCACTAAATTACCCTTGGTAGAGTGCCGTGGTGTCCACAGCTCACAGCAACCTCAAACTCTTGGGCTTAAGCAATTCTCTTGCCTCAGCCTCCCAAGTAGCTGGGACTACAGGCGTCTACCACAATGCCCAGCTATTTTTTTTTTTTTTTTTGGTTGCAGTTGTTACTGTTGTTTAGCAGGCTGGGCCAGGCTCGAACCCACCAGCTTTGGTGTATGTGGCTGGTGTCCTACTCACTGAGCTATGGGCACTGAGCCTGCTCTGCTTCTTATTGACCGAAACCTCTGGCAATAATGATTTATATTTCATAGCCATACTCAGAGATCTTGTCCAGGCATAGTTCAGGAGACTGAAAGCTATGGATTAGATCTTGGGCTTTATGAATCTTGCCTACTAATTAAAGGACACCTCCTTGAGACCATTCAAAATATTAGGTAAGCCTGAGATGGCAATGTGCTTAACCAGTTTCCCTTTGGGTGGGCTGTGTGGTGGATATGCCTGGGAAGTGCTTATGGGCACTGTCCTGCTAAGCTCATCCCTTCCAAGTCACTTCATATATGTTCCTCAGTGTGGTTTGAAGAACAGAAGCTTCTAAATCTTGGGAGGCACCAATAACTTTCCTTTTAGCCAAAGCAGATTGTTCCACACAGTCAAAGAGAGCTCCTTTAGAGGAGCTCTGCTCTGTGACATCACTGCTTGCAAACTGACCTGAGATCTTTTCCTACATGAAGGTGTTTTGTGTAAGTGCCAAGATGCAACCAACACACACTAACTTTCCAAATGTTCCTACTAAGGTCTCCTACAGGAACAGGCCCCAAGGGCATTCAGGCTGCCCCCCAAAATTTCACAGGCAACAGTTTTATAAGCATTTTGTCAGAAATAAAAAGACACCATAGTTTCAGCCTGTGGTACTAGTGTCTGATGCTTACATTGTACCTCAAAAGCCATTTACGAGGGGCAGGGGGACAATGGGCTCCAGCTCTGGAATCTGGAGACCCAATTGTGGAACATGGTGGCCAGCCAGGTGGGAAATTCAGTAGGGAAGGAGGTTGCTCATGGTCCCTTCTCCACAGACCAGGCTCCAAGACAAACCTGACCCAGGCAGCTCTCTCTCCTGGAAGTCACCTCTTTAGGGACACATCCAGAGGCTCCAGGTAACCACCCAGCCAGAAAGGGGGATATGAATGTCCAAGTGCCCTGGGCTCCTGCATGCTGGGCACCAGGAGGTCAGAGCCTCAGAGCTCAGGTGCCCCTCCAAGTACCTGATGCTCAGGACTTCTGCCGTGCCTGTCACCTCTACATGGGTCCCCCCCTTGCCCACTCCCCCTTTGGTCCTTGCCCCTTTACTCTCTTCCTCTCTCAGATCCTTTCACTCTTCCTCCTATCACTCCGCCTCTCTTCCCCTCATTCTCTGCCTCTCTGCCTGTCCCTTTGTCTGACTCTTTTCCCCAGGCCCTCTGCTCCACTACAGTCCTGTTTGGCATCTGCTCACCATTCACATCTTTCCATCCCATAAGGAAGAAATAACAAGGATTCTCAGCATCTTGGGACTTCTATGGGAATATTTACATTCAGCTCAGCTTCCCTCGAGCTTGCCTAGACTTGGTGTCATCCTAGGGTAGCTGGCTTTGTGGTGGAAGGGCCCTGAGACAGCCTGAATGGGGCGGAAGGTTCTCAGTGGCTCCCTCAACCCCTCATGGTCTGTTCTCTCAGCCATATATGAGAACTCGCACTTCACAGAGTAAGAACCTGCTGTCCATCTGATCACAAGGCTCCTGGGACTGGCAGGCAGCAGGTGATCCATGAATACTTTTAGTAGGAACCGTCATCCATGTCTTTACACAGGCTGTTAATACCATCTCAGAGACTCCCTGTCTCACTCTCAGTCTGGACCACACACAGGATGACCTCAGTGTCTGCCCAACTGTGTGCAGGAATGTTAACCCCAAGGGTCAGCTGGTTATCCAAGGAGCAGACAAAGGGACAAATGGAAATGCAAATGTTTATTAGGGGAAAGGGAACATTGGGCAAAGAATATACTGACATCAGAGCGGGCATAACATGTTTTTGAATGGTCATCAGAGTTTAGATATGTCTTCAAAATTCAATATAGTTGCACTGTTAGGAAAAAAGATTTTGGTTTATTTGCATGTGATCTTATTTTTTCTAGGAACATTTTATCTCCTGTAATAGATCTTGTTTCCCTGATGAATACTTCCCTGTTGTGCTGTGCTGTGATTCTACATGTCATACAAAATGATTGTCTTCAGATCTCAGGTAGGGATCATTGGGCATAACTCTGTACATATCTGCATAATTATCTTTTCTTTCTTCATGTAGTAGGATATAAATTTTAATAGCAAAAAGAGGTACTTTGATTTATTTTTTGAGAAAGGGAATAAAAATCTCTGGGCTGAGCAGCTACACATATGACTTATTTTATGGACTTTTATGAACGAGTGTTGATGATCTTTTGTGGAGATATATGCATCTCAACAGTGAGAAGCAGAATGCCCAGCATGTACAATCATTTCACTTTCTTTACATTTGGTCTCTTCATTCTGACAATGTCCTCAGATATCACCATCCTCTAATCACACATAACAGAGCTGAGACTCTGAGCGGGCCCCAAAGAGAGTTGGTGTTGGGGCTGAGGCAGCAGGAGCACAGGGAAAGATTATTTTGTGGAATCTTTCAGAGAGCAAAGGTGAGCATGATGGTGGGAACCAGAGGGTGCTGAGGATGAGCTGAGACAGCTCAGGGGTTCGCAGCTCCCACTAGGGTCTGCCTCAGTTTGAGGGGCAAGGCCTCTGCTCCACTCAGCCAGACCCTGCCTCACTTTTATTCTCACTGGGCTCCAGTAAACTCAGGGAGGAAAGGTCTCCTGACAGAACCGTGTTACCTTCCCCAGACCTTGAGAGCATTCACCACACTGATCCAGAACCTTCACACATCTGGAAGAAGAGTCATCTTTCCCATGAATGATGGACTCAGAGAGCAACAAGAACCTTCTGAGGGCCTAATGGGAAACGGGGCCCTTCAGTGCCACTGAGGTCCCACAGCAACTCTACATGGCCTTCATGTGGCCCCCAGACTTTTTCATAGGCCACAGCCCTGCTGGCAACAGCTCTCTAGCTGTTCTGAGTGAGCTCGGCAACTCGAGGATTCTGGTCCCCTCTCCTTCCTCCTCCCACTATACCTTCCCTTTTATCCACAGAGATTCAATCTCTTTTTACACTCCAGGCCCTTTCCCTGCTGCTTCCATGGCATGGCTGGCAGGTGTCTCTCCTCTTGGAAACATAAAGCCTTCATAGGGAGGAACAGGTCTCATTCCTCCCAGAACCAAGACTAAGGCCAGCACATGGCCAAGGTTGCAGGCCCATCTGCAATCCTGAAATTTCTCACTTCTATAAATAACTTCCTTCCTCATGTATGAGAGACACCTGCTGCCCAGCTGGTGATGGGGAGATGATGCTGCCCACCATGTGACCTCAACCTGAGAGCAGCACCATTTCCTGAACCAGCTTTACCCTTGTCCTGCCATGACCTGTAGCACCACATGTGACACGGTTTTATACTGACTCAGCGACAGGAAAGACAAACATGCTTAAAAGTCAGCTCATCCTATCAGATCAACATACCAAATAATGGTGGTGGAGGGGGGACCTGAGGCTGCAGAGTCCCATAGCAGTGGGGAGCAAGAGGCCCATGGCTCCTCAATATGGATGAAGGGCTCTCCTTGAGATTGGGCATGCTGGCTGGTTCTGGGAAACACGGGGACCCTTTTGCATCCATGTTCACCTGGGGAGCAGAAAATGGTGAGGTTCTGAAACCTGTTGATGTGATGAACAAAAGGACCAACTCCAGTAATAGCTAAACCCCATGAAGCAAGTGACATACCTTGGCACCTTTCCCATCACTGAGTTTCAAACCAGCAGCATCAGAGGTTTCATTCAAAAGCTTTCTCCCACTAAATTCCACCAATTTCTAGGAGTGAAGGGAAGTCATGGAGACTAACTGCTATGTCCAGGACCAGCCCCACCTCCCTCACAGCACAATAGTAAGAACAGAGAGAATAAGAGGAATGAAAAGTCCATCTTCCTCACAGAAATCACAGCTATTTTTAAGAGAACTTACTATAGGCACTGAATATCCTATCTTTGATTCTCAGAACTCTGCAAGGTAAGTATGACCATACTGTCTAAATCTAAGGAAACAGAGGCTCCCAAAGGAAGGAGAAAATTCCCTCAGTGTCCCACAGCTTGTAGGAGGCAGTTAGGTATAGCTATAGGATTTATCCAAATTCACAGGTAATGCTAAATTTTAAGTGCACTAATAACATTAGGAATAATTTTGACCATGGAAAAGTGAGATAGGAATCTAAGGAACAAAACTGAAACAAATGTGTTTCAACAAAGGCACAAGTACCTTGATTTATGATGTGAGCACTCACCAGCTGTCACTGACACACAGCCACAAGGGAACTGACTCATGTCACCATAGTTTAAGGCCTTTGGTGGGAATTGGTCCTACGAGTAATTAGTCACTTTTGCCCTTCACTATTTCACCTCCAGTGTATGTTTTCTACTACCATTGTGTAAATGTGATGATTCAGAATATTTTATCAAGAACTTCACTGAAGGCTTTTGGGTGGCATAGTTATCAGCAGAGATGGGGCAGTGACAATACAGACTTTACTTCATTAAAGAACTTTCAAAATAAACAAAGTATGCAATGTAAAGTTGGAGGGATATGTTTTTATGTTTTTCCTTTCTGAGTATTACAGCAGATATTCTAAACAAGTTAATCACCTAAGCCAAAGCAGAAAAGCAATGAAGTAACAATAGCAACAATAAAAGGTACATGCCAGGGACCCAGCAACATGTCAAGCAAAGGGAATGAATCAGGGTCCCCTATGCCATGAGACTTAAACCCATGCAGTTAAGTGGCATCCTCCTCCTGTTACTTCCAGACACAACAGTGAACACCTGTCAGCATTCAGTCATTGGCCTCTGTGTATTACAGGTTTCAGAAGTATCAACAAAGGATGAGGGGAATGGAGAAGTCTGTGGGCTCCTTGGGAAGATTTTAATTTTTGAAAAGTAAAGATACAGAAAAGACATCATAGAACACACAAATCAGAGTTCAGGCCAGGAGAAAGTACTGTATGTAAAGAAAATAGTTTTCTGAAATAGTTACAGTGAAAATTTACCTTTTTCTTGTCTCCATGTTTGAGTGGAATCTGGATGCTGCTCCTGTGGGGCTCTGGAAGAGGTCCCCAATGCACTAGAGGACAAAGAAGGGACATGAGATTCTGACTTACATGATCTGCGCAGAGAGAGAACCCTCTACACCCTCCTTTGCCATCAGGCTGTGTGTCCACTCATGGGTCCCTCACTAGAAGGACAGGGTTTACCAGATGCCCCCAACTCTCATGCTTGAGGAAGACACCACAGAGCCTGGGTTTTAGGCATTTTCTTAAATCAGCCAGTGGGGATAGGTCAGGGTTCAAACTTGCTAGAAATCAACATTCAATTTGTCGTTCCCAGTGTGTTTCTGGGCAAACTGCTGAATCACAGACTAAAAATGACAATAAGAATGACCTTAGATGGGAAGAATATCAATAAACCCTTGAAATGAATAGCAATGCATCCTTTTATATATGTCATGAGGCATTTTTAAAATATCTTGAGTCACATTTAAATTGTCTTCCATATCTGTCCAGGTATTTTAAATAATGAAGAATAGAAACAGACAAATATCAGAGTGATGAGACAAGGAAAGAGCCATAGGAACAAACAGCAAAGTTTTGGGGTTATGCTTACATGATTGAAGGAGCAAAATTACATAAATCCTAAATTTACTAATAGAATCCTATAGATTTCAATAAACAATTAAACAGGAAAAGGAAGCTCCTCAAATAAAAAACAATCATCTCTTGTCTTAAAGCAGAAGTCATTGGATAATATTTCTCCAGAGTGACATAGAAAGAAAATGTTCTGTCTCATCAGCACACGGCTCCAATACTAAAAGGTTGCTGGTGTTATTATTCCCATATAAAATGAAAGGGGAAGCTTTCAGCAGTCACTTGAGGATGGAGAGAGCGCTGACCCATTTCCCTTCTGATTGGTGTGGGGTGGGCGAGTCTGAAGTAACTGGAGAGGCCACAGCTCCACCATTGACTGGGGACCCACTCAAGGGCTGTCTGGCTGGGGCACCTGACAGAAAGTGTCCTGGCACCCCTGAGAGATTCCCTTTACCTTTAGTACTTTAGTTAAGTACTCAGGACTATGTGGGGGAGCATAACAATCACCCCCAGCAGGAGATGCAGAGTGTGTGGTTTGTGCACACAAGTCAGGCCACCGCCCTCACAGCGCGCTCCTACCTCTCCGGACCGGCTTCTTTGCACCAGGTTTCCTGAGTGCTGATTTCTCGGTGCAACATTTCTTTTGCTGATTCTGCCTTTCGGTTATTTCCCATCTTAAATATAGACAAAGAATGGACTTGAGTAAGTATTGGAACACTCAGTGCTTTACTAGACACTGACAATTTCAACTTAAAATACCACAGACATTTTTTAAAATGTCCACCGCACTCACCTGTGCCTCCAGCAAGCAGCCTGCCAGGTGTGTTCTGCCGTCTCCCTCTCTAAGGCCTGAGACTTGAGCTGTGGGAGAAAAACACCTCCACATTCTGACCTGGAAGACTGTGCAAACAGCAAGGAGAGGAAGAAGTCTTACCCAGTAGTCTTGAGCCATCTTTTCATAAGCAGCAATCTGAAAAAGTCATCAAATCAAAACCATGTTTAGGCTTTCTCAGGTCTGTGAAATCGTCTGCATTAAGTGCTGAAGGACTCTGCAGGTGTCAGGCAGATGCACGTTACCTGGTAGTTGTAGTTCAGTTTCTCTAGGTCTGCCTGGTCTTTCATATTCTGAATTGTTCTCCTATGAGGTAGATTTGCTTCCATCAGATGAAGAACAACACTGAGCATGATATGAAATAATCTACCCATGTTCCCGTTATCCTCACATCTGGACCCATAAGCAATTATTCCATATATGTAAACTACATTTCCCATTATCCTAAAAGTATGGCATCAAAACTGTGGCTCTATTATTTTCTTATCAATTACTTAATGCCTACTGGGTTCTGAATTGATAATAAAGTCCTTATGCATTCTTGCTATTTCCATAAATTTATCCTTCATTCAGTATTTCTTATCATACAACTGTATTTTGCTGGTACTAATGTCCCTACCATATTTCATAGGGTGGTGACAACTGGGTTTATAAAATGGCACAATCATTTTTATGGATGTGAATCATCCTACACTAAAATCCTTTCCTAAGGGTTATGACAATTTTCACTATCCCTGGACATGTTTTATGGGTCAAGTTCCTCCCCACTATGGCCAGAAGTGGAGATCAAGAAATGTTTAGAAGCTTGCATTTTGATCACTTGTAAAACTTAAGATACCTTGCTTTCCTTATGTGAATTCTCTCTATGTATATGTCTTCTTACCATTCGGTTATACTTATGTATTAATTAGGTCTATATATTGGAGAAAGCTTACAAAAGAAATTAAAACCCAGGAGGAGTTTCCTGAGAGGCTCGTGTTCAGACTCTCAACTTACTTATAGTTCTTGATTTCTTCTCTAGATAATTTCAGGGTTTTTTCCATCTCCAACAGCTGCTTCTCCCTTTGTGCCAGCTTCCTGAAAGGGGAGAGAGATGAACATTAGCTCATAGGAAACTCTTCTCTTTTTGCCTCCCAGCAACAAAAGCCTGGAAGTCCAAGGTTCCCTGCCATCTTCCCTGACATTAACAACGACAGTCAGAGGGAGAAGTGAAATCTCTCAATATGGGACACAGAAAAATCAAGCTCTGGCCATCTAGAAAGTCCTTTTTAAATCTGAGCTTCTATTCATAGCTCTCTACTCATTAGTAAATAGTCAAGGAATATTATAAGCCCCTGAAAGATGCATAATGTGTCCTGGAATCAGTCTCCTGCTTCAGACAAAGTTCACTTTATCAGACAGAGTTCACTTTATTTCCAGGTGGAACCAGACATGATGACCACATCACAACTAAATGCATCAGGGTGGAGCAGGGGTCATTCTTTATCTTACTCCCCCCATAGGCTGACTGGCTCTCAGTCAAAGGCTCATTCTAGTCCCCAGATAATCAGCTGCCCTGGTGAGATCCCTCTGGGATATGGAGTCGTTCATCCTGCAGCTCACTACTGCTCATTTCTGTGATTCAGGACTGGACCCCTTATCACCTACTTCTACATGCCTTGAGGAGCATTGAGGATCCCGGAGGAGGGAAAAAACAAACGATAGGGCTGGCCACGCGAATTGAACTAAAAATGATTGAAAGACTTCATTGTCAGGGTGTGACCTCCTGCAGATTACAAGTGGAAAACTATTGAACTTGGTGTTCATCAACACAAGTCTGAGTTCATATAAAGTAGAAGCAGAAGAGCTAGACTTCCTGTGTTGCTCTCAGACTACTTTATTCACAATTCTGATTGAGAGGTTGTCACTTGACATTTGATTTAATAAGGAGAATATATGAAATAAGAGAACTCTAAGATACAGGGGTAAAAACACTTTTTAAAGAAAGTTAATATATTTGTTTGTGGTTACCCAGGAAATGGTTCAGCAAATGCTTTCTGAAGTGTCTCACACGCTGTGTTTGTGTTGCAAGGAGCTGTGGACACAAAGGAGAGCAGTGCACTGTCTCCACCTTGAAGGAGCTCACAGTTTACAGCAAAGGAGAAGCCAGTGAGGACATAGCTCCTCCTGACATGCATGTGCAAATAAATAAACCAAAATATGAGTGCTTTTTTTGAATTTCAGATTATTACACGAATACAATGATTAGGTTACAATGTTTGTTTTTATTAGATAAAGTCCCTGTTGCAGTTGTTCCCCTCTCTCAGGAGGTTACAAATGCCCTTACATCTGCCCATTAGGTGAGAGCACACCAATATCTCCTCTCTCTCTCTCTTCTCTTTTTCCTGCTTCCCCCAAACTTGAATTGAATTGAGTTTTTCTTTTGTGTTGGTCTGTGTTCATTCACCTACTACCCTTATATTAATATTGAATATGTTAGAGACTTGGTTTTCCATTCTTGTGATACTTTACTAAACAGAATACTCTTTCACCCTATTGAGATTAATATGAAAGATGTAAAGTCTCCATCTATTTTATGACTATTTTATTAATCTGTTCATGGGTTGATGGGCACTTGGGTTGATTCTACGTATTAGCAATTGTAAATTGAGCTGTGATAAACAATCTAGTGCAAATGTCCATAGGTTCAGTTTCAGTCTTTTACATCATATATGGATAAGGATTTTTTTCCCCCAGTGTATGCTTTGGTCTGGTTTATCAAAGATCAGATGGTGATAGGAGGCTGCTTTCATCTCTAGGTTTTCTATTCAGTTTCATAGTCCTGTGTCTCTGTTTTTGTGCCAATACTGTGCTATTTTGATTACTGTAGACTTGTCGTGTAAACTGAAATCTGGCATGGTGATGCCTCTGAAATTTTTTTTCTAAGAATTGCCTTGGCTACATGGGTTTTATTCTAGTTCCATATAAAATGAAGAACTGTCAAGCTATTCAAAGTATGATGTTGATATTTTATTTTATTTTTATTTATTTATTTTATTAAGTCATATATACATAGATCATGAATACATTTATGTCTTTGTGGGATTCAATGTGTTGATTATTTGTACAAACTGGAGTGCTTACATCCTACTAATTAACATAGCTTTCACTTCATTTACTTAATCACAGTGTTAAGACATTTGTGTTCAATACTTGATAGATTTGACTTGTACCCTTGCAATATATATTTTGATGTGGATTGCATTAAATCTGTATATTGCTTTGAGTAATATAGACATTTTCACAATGTTGATTCTTCCTAGCCAACAGCATGGTATGTTCTTTTATTTGTTAATCTCTTCTGCTATTTCTTTTCTCGGGGTTTCATAATTCTCTCTGTAGAGATCCTTTACCTCTTTCGTTAGATATATTTTCAGGTATTTTGTGTTATTTGAAGCCACTGTGAAGGGTGTTGTGTCTTTAATTTTCTTCTCAATTTGATTGTTATGTGTACAAAGACTACTGATTTGCAGACATTGATTTTATAACCCATGAGGTTACTGTATTTCTTTATTGCTTCTAGAAGTCTTGTGATTGAGTCTCTGGGGTTTTCTAAGTACAAGATCATATTATCAGCAAAGAGAGAGTTTGACCTTCTCCTCCCCCATTTGAATGTCCTTAATATGCTTCTCTTGCCTGATGGCATTGGCTAGAAATTTCTAGCTCTATGTTGAATAGTAGTGGTGATAGTAGACATCCTTGTCTGTGCATTTCTAAGTGGAAATGATTTCAGTTTCACTGCATTCAATATGACATTCACTATGGGCTTGTCATAGACAGTTTTATCAGTTCAAGAAATGTCTCATTTATGCCTAATTTCTTAAGTGCTTTTTTCAGAAAAGGATGCTGAATTTTGTTGAATGCTTTTTCTGCATTTATTGAGAGGATTATATGTTCTTTGTTTTGACTTCTATTTATGTGGTATTCTGGCATTTATCGATTTGCCAGATGTTATCAATGTTAACCAGCCTTGCATCCTTGCCATAAAGCCCTTTGATCGTGATGAATAATTTTTTATTTTTATTTTTATTTATTTATTTTTTGAGACAGAGTCTCACTTTGTCACCCTCGGTAGAGTGCTGTGGCATCACAGTTCACAGCAACCTCAATTTCTTGGGCTTAAGCAATTCTCTTACCTCAGCCTCCCAAGTAGTTAGGACTACAGGCACCTGCCACAATACCCAGCTATTTTTATTGTTGTTGTTATCATTACTGTGGTTTAGTAGGCCTGCGCTGGGTTTGAACCTACCAGCCTTGGTGCATGTGACCAGTACCCTAACCACAGAGCTATGGGCACCAAGCCATGATGAATAATTTTTAAAATACGCAGCTATATTCTATTTGCTAGAATTTTATTTCTAGGATAAAATTTTATTTTGTATTAATATTCATTAGTGAGACTGGTCTGTAGTTATCCCTTTTTTTCGCAGTTATTTTTTTGGCTGGGGCTGGGTTTGAACCTGCCTCCTCCGACATATGGAGCTAATGCCCTACTCCTTGAGCCACAGGTACTGCCCTGTAGTTATCCTTTTTTGTTGGGTCCTTTCTTAGTTTTGGTATCAGGGTGATATTTGATTCATAGAATGTGTTGGGGAGATCTCCCTTCTTCTTAATATTCTGGAGTGTAGGTACAAAGCCCTTCTCTGAATTTTTGGTACATTTCTGGTGTGAAACAGTTTGGTCCAGGGCTTTTTTCTTTTGGCAGCTTTTTTATTGTTTCTTCAATTTCAGTGCTTGATATTCTTTTCTGTTCAAGAGATACTGCTTGCTGGTTAAGTCAAGGGAGGCTTGTGTTATTCCAGGTATTGGTCCATTTCCTCCACATAGTGAAATTTTATACATAAAACTCTTAAAAATAGAGTTTTATGTATAACTCTTAAAAATAGAGTTTTATGTATAATCACAGATGATCTCTTATAACTGTGGAAGCTGTTGTCATTTCCCCTTGTTTGTTTCTGATTAAGGTTAACCTTTCTATTTCTAGTTAGTCTAGTTGAAAGTTTATTGATTTTGTTTAGTTCTTTGAAGAACCAACATTTTATATTATTAATTTTCTGAATGACTCTTTTGTTGTCAATTTCATTTATTTCTGATTTAATTTTGATTATTACTTTTCTTCTGCTAGATTTGGGATAGAATTGCACTTCCTTTTCCAGTTCCAAGAGGTGGTTCATCAGGTTGTTTATGTGCTCTCTTTGTACTTCTTGTATGTGGACATCTAATATGATAAATTTCCATCTTACAACTGCTTTTGCAGTATCTTATAGGTTTTAGGAGTTGGTGACTTCATTGTCATTATGTTTGAGGAATCTAACGATTTCCTTCTTTACCTTCTCCTTGACTCAACTATCATTCAGCATAAGGTTTTTTAAATTTTGTTGGGGTTTGATTTGTGTCCTAGGAAATGATCAGTTTTGAAGTATGATCCATGAGTTGAGCAGAAGACTCTAGACTCATAAGCATTAGGGTGGTATGTTCTGCTTTTGTCTGTTAATTGTGCTAGAGTTGCATTTTAGTTCCTTGTTTGTTTAGATTCTGTACAGAGAATCTGTCTTGTTCTCTCAGAGGGTTGTTGAAGTCCCTAGCTTTTATGGCCTTGTTGGATATCATATTGTTCAGACCAGTTACAGTTCCTTTCTTCCATCTAGGAGCACTTATTTGAATGCATATACATTTAGAATTGAAATGTTTTCTTGGGCAGTGCCTGTGGCTCAGTGGGCAGGGCGCTGGCCCCATATACCAAGGGTGGTGGGTTCAAACCTGGCCCCAGCCCAACTGCAACAAAAAAAATATATGGACATTGTGTCAGGTGCCTGTAGTCCCAGCTACTTGGGAGGTTGAGGCAAGAGAATGGCCTAAGGCCAGGAGTTGGAGGTTGCTACGAGCCTGGGCAATAAAGCGAGACTCTGTCTCTATTAAAAAAAGAAAAAAGAAATGTTTTCTTGTTGTATTGTTCCCTTGACCAATATACAGAGACCATTTTTGTTTTTACTTACTTTTGTAGTTTTAAAGCCACTTGTATCTGTAAATAAAATTGCAACCCCTCCTTTCTTCTGATTTCCATTTGCCTGAAATATTGTTTTCCAACCCTTCACACCAAGTCTTTTGTCCTTAGAGATATATTTCCTGAAGACAGCAACAACTTGACTTGGGCTTTTTTATCAGTCAGACAGCCTGTGCCTCTTCAGTGGGAATTTTAGTTATTCATATTTATTGAGAGAATTGATAAGTATGGTGGTGTTCTGTTCATCTTATTTTGTGAAGGTCCATTGCTTAGTTTTATCCCTTGCATCATTGTGGAAGCTAGGCTTTATCCTTTAGTTTCTGAGTGTCTACTTTGCTGGTGGGCCATCATGATGGGCAGTGTAAAGAACAGGTCTGAGTACTTTCTGCAGAGCTGGTCTGGGTGTGATAGATTTCCTCAGTGTTTGTATGACAGCAAAAGATTTGATTTCTCCATTGAATATGAAACTTAAATTAGCCATATACAGAATCCTGGGCTGAAAATTGTTTTATTTAAGAAGATAAAGTTAGGTGAACATCCTCTTCTGGCTGGAAAAGTTTCAGCTGAAAAGTCCAATTTCGGCTTGGCACCTGTGGCTCAACGGGCTAAGGCGCCAGCCACGTACACCTGAGCTGGCAGGTTCGAATCCAGCCCGGGCCCACCAAACAACAATGGTGGCTGCAACCAAAAAATGGCCGGGCGTTGTGGTGGGCACCTGTAGTCCCAGCTACTTGGGAGGCAGAGGCAGGAGACTCGCTTGAGCCCAGGAATTGGAGGTTGCTGTGAGCTGTGATGCCACAGCACTCTATCCAGGGT
>CAUYRH010080285.1:0-15541 GCA_963574655.1 Perodicticus potto | reverse complement strand
GAGGTTTTTGTTTCTAGTACTTATCTTAAACATTGTTATTATATTAAATTTTAAGCCTTTTTAATCTGTGAAGGCAAAAAGTGGAAACCTGATAAACATGTAAAAAAATAAATTTTTTTTGATGATCATTAATTATTTTTTGAGAGAAGTTCAAAGCACTGTAAGTATATTCTTTTTATTACACTTTTTTAATCAACATAATTTAAGTGTGCCACAGAAGTTTAACTATAGGTTCATGTGTGCCTTGAGATAGAAAAAGCTAAAAAATACTGCTCTAAATGAGACGGTTTGGTGTCCCTGAGAGTGCACAGAGCCAAATATTCATATTCTTGATTATGCATGAGAATGTCCTGGAGAAATTATTAACAACAACAAAACCCAGGGACACATTTCTTGGGTCTCATCCTCAGAGACTTCTTTAATGTGGAAGGTACCGCGGTACCACCAGGATTGAAATTTTCAGCTCCCCAGGAGATTTGAATGCATTGCTAGGTCTGGAACCACTGCACTAAACCAAGAGATGAAAGACTGTCTCTGTGATGGGGGATGTAAAAGAACCCTCAGCGGCGAGGGCGCCAGCCACGTGCACCGGGGCTGGTGGGTTCAAACCTGGCCCAGGCCTGCCAAACAACAATGACAACTAAAACAAAAAAATAGCTGAGAGTTGTGGCAGGCACCTATAGTCCCAGCTACTTGAGAGGCTGAGGCAAGAGAAACTCAAGCCCAAGAGTTTGAGGCTGCTGTGAGCTGTGATGCCACAGCACTCTACCCAGGGTGATATAACGAGACTCTGTCTGAAAAAAGTAAATAAATAAAAGTTTTTTATACACAGTTTCTCCAAAGTGCATGATGCAGGACAGCCCTGGGGCTCTTGGTGTGTGGCCACTTTAGTTGTCATTAGTCAGAACTTACCACCTGCATGTGCCCATCAGTTGGTGCCCGTGTAGACGGGGTCAATCAGCCAAGGAGGAGGGGGAATGTGCGGTTTGTATTTCCTCCTCCCCCCCTGGTCTTTCTCTCTCTATCTTTTATAAAGCAGACAAGTGAGAGGAGTTAGGTTTCTCCCCTCTAATTCCACCATATTTTCTTCAGAAACAATGGCTTTTGAAATGCTCTTGACTGGAGGCATCGTAGGCCCAGTGGTAGGTGATGTACAAGAGCTTCAGAGCCGCTGGGTCAGTCATGGGTAACAGAGAGGCTGACCCATCGCTCTGAAGACAGAAGACGCCCATTCACACAGAGCGCTGACCTCAGACATTGGCACCTGCTCATGGTCCTGTGCTGGTGGGATTGTGTTGCCCTCACAGGAAGTGCTCAGATTCCCTTCTATGCAGCCTGTGACCAATTGCCGGCTTCCTTCTTATGAAACCAATGGGTAAAGCCTTCATGGACATAAAACAGCAGAGTTCTTAGAAGCAAGATATCCGGATTAAGAACCTAAGTTCAGAAAGCCCAGGGTTAACAAAAGCTTTTTCTGACCCTCATGGGATCCCTGCGTTGGAGAGAGTTGTCATGGTTTTCCAAAGAGGTCCAGGGCAAAAGCCTGCACATATTAAATTTTGCTTTTCAGACAGCTGAGATTTAGCATTAAGCAAAGGACAATTGGTGTGGCCAAGTTCATGGGTAACAAAGCTGAATTGCCCTAGGAAGTCTGCAGAATGATCTAGGGCTTTAGAGATATAAATCTGACTTTAATTGATTTATAAGGCTTTATTATCAGCCCTTATTCATCGGCCCAAAAACCCACTGATTTTCTGCAGTGGAAGTTTGGCTCAAGTCAAATACTTGCCATAGGAATATAATCATGTCTTACAAATGGTTTTTAAAAATCACCCCAAAATTCCACTTGCCTTGCAAAATTTGCAGGGAATAAAATCACATTAATTAATACCACCACTACCTCCTTTTCCCCAGTTGCTTTTAAATCCTGCTGTCTCCACTCCAACCCTACCATGTCATACTGCCAAAATAACACCAAAAGTATTTGCCTGCAGAAATAATGTTTCAGATGGCTTGATCAACAAAAGTAACAACCACAATAACAATCCCCGAGAGTATGTTTAATTAAAGAAATGTCTAATTCATTTAATTTGGTCTGCCTCTTCATCTCCATTCAACCTAGCTTGATTTTTTTCTTTTTTTAGTAGTTAATTTTATGACATGGCCCATGTGCATTGCTTAGAAGAAAAAGCAGTTACTAAAATTGATACTTTGAAAGAAATTTTATATCATTGAAAACTTTAAAGATAAAAAGAGTCAAAATTCAAAGCAAGGATGAGATATTTGGAGTTTTGTACTTTGAGAACAGCATGGGGTTTTTTTTATTACGGATTTCCACTTAGGGAGTGGTATGCAACAGAGACGGCCACCAGCCCGGTGCATTAAAACCGACACATCTTGAATAATAGAAAGCCCACTAAAACTAAAGTTTGTGACTTCAGCTCGCTAAAACTAAACATTACTACTAAGCAACCCTTCCTTTCTGGATGCAGTTGGTCTTTTTGAGGTAAGGTGATAATACCTACCCTACAGGACTCTCAAGTAAGCCTTTTATAACATCCTGTAGCCAACTTTTATGAAGTATTTCTATTGTCAGGTACTATTTTCTGTGCCTTATAATAATTGACTCATTAATAACTAAAGAATCTTATGAGACAGGCTAGTTTTCATAAATTCTATTTTGCAGATGAGGAAACTGGGGGTACAAGAAAATTAAATAAAATTTAATGATCCAGTATTTTGTGGCAGAGCCAGGATTTAAATGTAGGTCCTCTGGTTCTAGAGACCTCAATACTCTTGTAAAGAGTGTGAAACAATATTTCTGATACACAGTCAGACTTGCACACAGGCCTGCTTGCCCTTCTTGTCATACACACACACAAATACACACACACACATATACACGGGCACTTACTTTGCTGATAGGAAATGTTGGCTTCAGGTATATTTGCTTTGACAAAGGTAAATAAGAAAAGAACATCCTGGCAACTTTTCTTTTATGATGCAAATTTTAAATAATAGAAGGAATCTGACTCAACTATTTAGTTCTCCAGTTTTTAACCAATGGGCAGGTCCTGGCTGGCTAGAAGGTCTCCGAATGAATGTGTTTTCCATTCAAAGTGTTTGGACAGCACGAAGAAGAATCTCAGAATTTCAGTTGGGGTGATGGTGGCAGGGCAACCGCACATTCTTACGGTGTTGCAAATGAACTTTTGCCTCCTGAGTCATGAGATGTTCACAAAGATCCTCAGGGAATTCCTCCCCTCGACCTGTTCTGCTGGGCTGTGCCCGGCCTTGTTGCTGGACTGGCTCTGTGTAGACATCAGTCGGACCTGGTGTTATTACTAAGACCTTTCAGAGACAGACACATCTCTGAGAGTGTACAAAATGAATCTAGAACAGTACTTCTTAAATGAGAATGAGCCCCTTCCCCTCCATAGATATTTGGGAATGTTCGAAGATACTTTTGATTGTCACAACTGTACATCATGCTATAAACCATCCTGTAATGCATGGGTAACCTTCCCCCCATAACAAAAGATTATCCCTTCCGAAATGTCAATAGCACCATGTGGAGGAATTTTGACCTAGAATATCTACAATCACCTCTGTGAAAGACGCTTCTTGGTAATGGACCATTGAGTTACTGTAAGTATCTCTACAAGCATCTCTTAAAGGGCACATGTGGGAAATGCAAATAGAAACCATAATTATGATACCACTATCCTCTAACAAAAGCATAATGTGATACCACTATATACCTCCCAAAAGCAATCACAGGAAAAGAAAGGGATAGACAACCAAACTTTCACAAAAGCTGGTGGGTCACTTAGTTAATAAAACTACTTTGGAAAACATTCTGGGGATATCTACTAACGCTGGCTATATGCACACCCTATGACCCAGCAAGTCCCTTCCTAAAGTTTACATCCATCAGAAACACATATATCTATTGACCAAAAGCATGCCCTAGAATGATCAAAGCAACACCATCTGGTATTGCCAAGAATCCGAAACCACCCAAACGTGCTTCAGTCATGGAATGGGTAAATAAATTGTGGTATGGTCACATCATTTCACACTAGAGAGCAATAAGGGAAAAATATCTACAAGTCCACACAGTTATACAAATGAATATCACCAAAGTACGGTTGAGCTAAAGAAGGCAGACATAAAATACAAAACTTGTGATTCTATTTATGTAAAGCATAAAACAGGCAAAGCTAACTTATGCTATTAGAAGTGTGGATAGTGATTATGTTTGGTTGGGAGGTGATAGTTGGAAAGAAGAAAGAGGAAGATGTGAGGGGTGGAGGGACCTTCTGTTTCTTAGTCTGGACGCTGGTTACACAGGTGTACTCTCTTTGAAAATTCATAGCCCTGTATACTTTTGATATGCTCGCTTTTTTTCTCTCCATGTATTATTCTTCAATAAAAATTTTAAAATATACAGCTGGTGTTCTGGAAACTGAAACTGGATATTTCTATTAATGCTTTCCTTTACGTTTTAATGTAGATTTGCCCAATGCACCTCAAAAGGCCCAAGGAATTTAGCACAGAGGAAAGGGAAAGAGGGTGGGAGTGGAAGCTTAGTGGCCTGGCTGAGCCACAGGCTGTCGGGGATAGAGATAGAATTCCCTTGAGGGGATGCTCGTGAATACATAAATAACCTCAAGTCGGGAGCAGAGTCAGTGCTTAAGAGAAACAGAGTCATCAGTCAGCACTTAATCAAGGATTTAGGTGGTACCTACAGCAGCTTCACAGGGTGGGAGTGAGGAGGTTTCAGGCAAGGAACGATGCCTGGATTTGCCAGGCAAATGTCAAAAGTCTTTTTGGGGATGACACTTTGCTCATGCCACAGTTTTGACTTCATTTCTTACCTGGCCTTACTCATTTTCTCTCTCTCTCTCTCCCTCCTCTTTTTCTCTCCCTCCTTCCTTCATCTTTCTCTCTCTCCATCTTGCTAGGGAGAGACATAAATGCTTTGAATAGTGAGGAAACTAATTTATTTTGTTAATTCCTAGAAGGAACATGATCCCTGTATATCTGCTAGTTGTTATTTGTGTTGTGTTTTGTGTGGCTAGCTATGAGATGCTGGAAGATCCCTTTACCTTCTCCCCCACTTCAATTTTCTTGTTTGTAAAAAGAGGATTGGAATGACATTATAAATGGTACATGGTTCTATGGATGCTATGATTATATAATTAACGTCAAGTTCTAATACTACTACTAACTCTAGAAAACGGATTTAATGTGAAATCATGGATTCTAAGCAAAACTTTCCACACTTTCCCCTTTATAGCATTCTGCTCAAAAACAATCTGTTTTAGCTCCTTATGCCCAACCCCCTTGACAGACCCCTGCTAGGGGGGAGTTTCACGGGGAGTTCTAGAGGGAGGCACCTTGCCTGGCAGCCAGGAGTGTATACAGTGAACGGTTTGTAACGCTGGTGTTAGTACTGGCTGCTGGATAGAGCTTGTCATTTCAGCCCAAGAGAAAGGTCTCGCTGTTGAAGACTAGTGTAGGCAAATAACATATTTTAAATGTTGTACAGCATATGGAAATTTCTATTACTGCAAACATTTGGTTTGGTTCTGTGCCTGTTCAACATATTGTACATTTCTAAATTAAGTGTCTTTTAAACAGAGTAGAGTTATGATTCATGTCCCCTTCTCCTTGTGGGTGGAGGGCTCAAGGTAGGTGTTTCACACTTGTTTTTCCACAGCCACACGCTTGGACCCGAATCCTGTGCTTCAGTTCCTGGTGCAAAGCCCGGTGGTGGTGAGCCGCTGAATGTGGGCAGTGGGACTCATGATATTTGTTTAGTATATTGGACTTGTCAAACTCTATAGCCCTTTTTAGAACCGGGAGGAAGATTGAAACTCATAGATTCCCCCCCCCCTACCAAATCTCATTTTCTTTTTTTAATTGATGAGACTAACCTTCTGGTGGAAAAAACAAGGGATGGCCCATTCATCTTGCCTTTGCATGGGTGTCTTTAGACTATGAGTTTAGCCTTATTATAATAACAAAAATCGTAAATGTGAATCCACTTTCCGATCTACTTGCCATTGTTATTTTCTGATTATTAAAAAGTAATGTTGATAGGTGCTCCCACTTAAGGGGCATGGCATTAGGACATCTGGCACACGTCTTGGGGGCAGGGCACAATGATAAAAGGAACTTTACCTACCAAATGAAAACAGCATAATCGAATTTTTTCTACCCTCAATTAATCTGAAACAATAAGATAAATAAAGCTAATGTTTATTTAGAAGATTTGAGAGTAAAAAGCCCACATCAGAAGACAAAATATTTCCCATAAGATGATGGATGTTATACTATTCTGTCTACTTTGGGGACACAATAGGACATTTCCGTTATAAAAATGAACTATAAATTTATTATCCAGACTTGATCACTGCTAACACTTCTATGTAAGTCCATCAAACTTTTTCCTATCACCCTTTAGTCTGTTAATTTGTAAAAATATTAATGCTGGCATGTACTTTGACTACTTGTTTCAACTCTCTAAAAAAACAAAAACTTGGCAACATTTGAGTTGGACCTGCTGCCCCTTAAAAACAAAAGAAGAATCTTATGCTTTTCTCGGGGATAGGCTTTACATACCAAAATGAAAATAAATGAAAAGATGCCTAGAATAATAAAGCGTTCTAGTGTTTAACCGTCCTTAAGAACCAGCCTAGTGCCTGGTTTCTGATATTAAGTGGTATGTCAATAAATGAACAAACTTGAGATTTGGCATGGAATCATAAAATCCCTTAAACTCATGTATTTGAGATTCCAGAGCGAATCCAAATCACTCTGAGTTGAGACTTAAGTTTGCTTCTCCACCTGAGTAGCCCTGGAAACTGGAATTTAGATCATGGGTGTTAGCTGTCCATTCTCCGACTACCCTTTCCATGAGTGGAAGACCAACCATTCCTTGAGAGAGGCCGTGTCTTTATGAGGTTATGTGTCTTCTTTAAATAGGCCAAAATCTCATTCAGGTCCCAGATAGGAAGCACCAAACAATCTGACAAAGAAAGCATATTAACCTAGGTTAATGTTTTGTGCCAGAAACCAAAGCATGTTATTCTACTATCCAGAAAGAAAACTTTGCCTCAGCAGAGCCCTTACTCCAAAACAAAGACATGTCTGATGATAAGGAATTACCCACTGGGATAGTAAATATTCTCCTGGTGTCTTTGGAGATGCACAGCAATGAGATGTTCTAATACAATAGCAAATGTATCTGCTGGCCTATTAACAAATATACTTAGGACTTAGAAAATCCCACCTGATCATGAATATCACATTGGCTTATTTCTTCCACAGACCACTCATACAAGGTGATTCCATGAAGAGATTTGAATGGCATTTTGATTATTAAAGAGAGGACTGATACAGACCCAGGACAACATAAAAGTGGAAAATTTCATCTTCAAAGTTGCTGCCTTCCTCAAAGGATCAGTTGGCCACTCCATGAAGATCCCATCTGTGCCTCTTATCCATTTGAGCTCCCCTTCATTAAGAAAGATTTCTTTTATCACTGCCTCACGATTTTATCTTAATCTCACAGGTTGGAGGAAGGGAGTTTGAAATAGCCATTAGGTCACCACCTATTTTCTTGCTCTGTTAGACTATGTAAAGATTGTGGTTCCATCAAGTCCCAGATATCTTGGACAGGTTACTGGATCTCAGTTTTCCCATGGGTAAAATGGGGTAATAATAATACATCATAATATCATGGTAAGAAATAAATTAGTTGTTATGTACATAGTATTCAGAAAAATGTCTGGAACATGGAAAATAATCAGTGTGGTTAGGTCTTGTTAAATTTTCCATTTCTTTGGGGAAGAACCCTTCTTAGGGCCTTGTTATTATTCAGAGCTATGGGAGGGACATTGGTTAAAATATTTTTCAGCTACTTGATCATACAGACTATGTGATAGGGCTGAATGTAGGGACCCACCCAAATAAAACCACTGCTCAGGAAAGAAATTCCCACCCAGGAAGGAATGAGCATGCCAGTCCCTACCTCCCAACTCTTACATTCCCAACCTCCTTAACCCATTTAGTGACTTATTTTTTGAGCTCAGCCCGCTCACACCCAAGTGAATAAAGACCACGTTGCCCACACAGAACCTGGACCCCTGCTTCCTTTCATACACATCTCAGAATAACCTTTGTTCTTGGTCCTTGATCTCTCACTAGGCATCTTCTCCAGATTTCCAAACTCTGCAGTGCCATGCTTGATTCTGTCAAATCACCAGTTGTTAAAACCCAAAGGGATCAGGTTAAGGTTAATAAGTTTCTTTTTTTTTTCTTGTATTCAAGTTCATTCTTTATATTGTGCTCCTTAGCTCCCAAAATAACTGATGCTAGTATTTTGAGAAATGGAAGCAAGCCATTCAGAGAGAGATATCTGCAACCATTTGAAGGCTTCTTGAAACACGTTCTAAGGGCAGCGATTTCTTCAATTTTTGTGTCAGAAGGAAGCAGGACTAACACACTGCAGAAGTAAATTTTACTCTGTTTTAGGTCTTTTGAGTTCTCAACTTAGAGCCTGAATACTGCCTTCAGCCCAAGTTCTAGATACTTAGAAAAAAATCCAGGGATCATGACAAAAAAGAAGTAATGCTGTTCCGATGAAAAAATGCCCCAATGCATACACACGACAGAGAAGTGAATTTAGTCAATATCTTTCCTGAGCAGAGCTGTTCCTGGTCTACCGCTAGGCAATGCCACCCTAATGCTTCTCTCCCTGACAGAGCCGCCACTAGAAAGCAGAGAAAATAGAGTACGTGTCCGATTGCCCAGTGAGACTATCACTCAGGGGAAAATAGAGGAAAAAAGAAAAATGTTCCCTTTCAGCACAAAATCAGTGCTGAAAATATCATCCAATCCTCTCTCTTTCCAGGAAAGTCATTAGAAGATGTGAAAGATTTGGCACACCCCCGGCAATAGAAAATTTACCAATGAGCATGGATTGATCCAAGTTCTGAGGAGGAGAGGTGCTCAAATATTTACCCAGAGTGCTTCAGCGAAAGGTGCCGAGGGTGCTCAGAGGTGGTCCCCAGCAGGCACCTGGCACCAACAGCGTTCCCTCTGCTCTAAGGGACCATTCATTCCTGCCTGGTGCTTTCCCACACACACGTCCCTCTCCCTTTCCAGTGCCCCTTTACGAAGATGTTTTATGAACTGTGTGCATGAATATTTTTGTGCCTACAACAAGAATGTTGTTTTCCTAAAATCGAGGATCAGAACAGAAACTCCAGGAACCTGGGTTCTCAGCCTTGGGAGCACAGCTGCTCAGGCATCACATCTGCAGACAGATGCTTCGTTATGAAGGGCAGTGCCATTCTTAGTCTCCGTTTTTGTTTTTTTTTTTTGCTTTTTGAGTCCCTTTTACTTATAAATACCTATAAAGATGAGTGCAGGTGTAAGCACAGTGACCCATGTTTTGCCCCCAAAGCTTTAATAGGAACTTGATCAAATCAAGACTTTTGTTAGTTCAGTTCTGTATTCTAACATGAAAGGTATAATTTCATGGAAATAGATAGATCAGTGCAGTTATACTTACATAAATAGGTATCAACGGATGTATTTAAATATTTCCATCTTTAAAGAATGACACAATTGTTGCATAGTCCAAGCTGATGAGCTCAAATGGAAAGTACTATTTGGAACCCACTGAAACTACCCGGTTAATTGGCTCCATTTTTTTTCTAAGAATTAAAAATATTTTTTTCAATTTAAAAAATAAATGTCATTGGTTTATGCTTCTAGTTTGAAGTAAATTAACTCCAAAAGATTTATTTTTAAAATAAACCTAAGTTTTGTTGTTTTTAAGGATTCTGTTGTGAAACTTTGCTTTTTTTATTTATTTAAAATTTTTTTTTCCTTTCTGAATGGCTGTATTTTTAAATAAAGAATACGACACTATCACATGTTATTTATTCTTATTCAGGTGAGTCCCTATATCATGTATACAGAAAATATATATCCTAAAATATATATTATATACATGTAAATAAATGACTATTTTAGGATACATATTATGTAAATAAAATAAAAATATAAATAATATATATAAATAAAATAAAACGTATATATAAAATATATATCCTAAAATAGTCACTTGTTATCTGACTGATGCTAATAGTTGCTTTATAAAATATGTTTGTTTCTGGTTACTAATGAACATTTAAATGTGTGAAGTATATTCCTTCTGGTTACAATTAAGTGCTGTTTTTTTCCCTTTTCAAATCAGCAGACATTGAAGTAGTTGCTTTAAAATCATAAAATGTAGATTTCATTCAGTTCTCAGCAAATGTATGTGCCCATCTCTGTTGAGATCTTAATTGTTTCATATCAAATCTCTTAACATACAGCAAGAGCAGAAGGTCTCCTAGCATTAGAAAATTCTTTTAGAATCCTACCTCTCTGTTATGATACAGAAATTTTGTCAAAGAAGATTTTACATAGAAGACTTACTTCTGATTGAATAGGGGAAAAAATGAGGAAATCCTAAGCCTCGCCCCTCCCTTCCCTCCTCCTCCCACCGAAGAAGCCCAGAAATGACCTCTGCACCCCTCCTGAAATTAGTGGACTAGGGTGTCTGAACAGGGCCTGGGTATACTTATACTAAGGGAAATCATCCAGTGCTTATCTGAAATTCAAATTCAACTGGCATTCGGTATTGTTATTTATTGGGTCTGGTGCCTTTACTTGCAAACCACTATTTTAGTGAAAATAGATCTCAGTTACATAGATGAGAAAAAGGTTTTCCCAAAACAGTGTTGGTAAATATCCTGGATGAGTGACAAATTCCCTGATTTCACCTTTCCAACTCATAAAATGGGCATAATAGAGGCGCCCTAACTATCTCCAGCTATTCTAAGAAAGTATTTGACTTAGCCTAAATGTTCAAGGTGCATGAGGTTATCATTGTTATTGTTTAAATTCTATTTCAAAAGAAGACATACAAATAGCCAACAAGCAAATGAAAAAATGCTCAACTTCATTAATCATGAGAGACATGCAAATTAAAACCACATTTTGCACCAGTCAGAATGTCTATTATTAAAAACTCAAAAAAATAGAAGATGTTGCCAAGGGTGTAGACAAAAGGGAACGTTTCTACACTGTTGGTGAGAATGTAAATTAGTACAACTTCTATGGAAAACAAAATGGACATTTTTCAAAGAACTAAAAATATAACTCCCAATGGGTCCAACAATCCTACCACTGGGTATCTACACAAAGGAAAATAAATCATTATGTCCAAAAGATACCTGAATCCATGTGTTTACTGCAGCACTGTTCACACAGAAAAGATGTGGAGTCGACCTAAGGGTCCATCAGGGGATGATGGGACAGAGCAATTATTGTTGACACACAAAGTGTAATGCTATCCAGCCATAAAAAAGGATGAAATTGTGTCTCTTGCAGGAACGTAGATGGAACGGGGGTCATTCTCCTAAGTGAACAAGGTCAGACACAGAAAGCCCAATGGGAGCTCAATAATACAAACACATGGATGGAGAGTGTTAATTTTTAGACATTGAAGACTTGAAGGGGGTGATGGAAGGGATGGATGATGAGAAATTACTGAATGGGTACAATTATTACTATTGTATTATGTCTGTTATTATTATTATTCAGATGAAAGATACACTCAAGGTCCACTGTTTAATATATCCACATAACAAAATTATGCTTAGACCTCAAACTACATAAATTTATAGAAGTAAAACAAAATTTTTAAGGAACTAACTATAATAGCAACTCAAAAGTGTCATTTACAGAATGCTTAATCATGAGGTGCTCAAGAACCATCCTGTTTTTGTCAATCTTCAATGCAGTCAATGTAACTGATACTAAGTATTTTAAACAGATTGAATTTAATTTTTCTACATATTTCATCAATGAAGGGATAAATGCCTATATAATGAAAGTAACAAGCCATCCACTTATATATTTAATTCAATATAGACTATCCAGGCATCCTCAAACTTTTTAAACAGGGGGCCAATTCACTGTCACTCAGACCGTTGGAGGGCTGGACTATAGTTTAAAAAAAAAAACTATGAACAAATTCCTATGCAAACTGCACATATCTTATTTTGAAGTAAAAAACAAAACGGGAACAAATACAATTCACACCACCGCATGTGGCCGGTGGGCCATAGTTTGAGGACTCCTGCATGAAACATGAAAATAACCTTGGAATCTATGACAAAGCTCTGCAGGGAAAGATGCTAGTTGTTTGATTTTAATCAAATTAAATTCAAATATGGAATTTGTGACTGGTAAGTCTTTTCTCTCTTGGTTGAAATTTTCTTGGAACATACCTCCAGGGCTCCCAAGAGAAAACCATTTCATGTGCCTTATCATTGCTGATAGGGAAGTAGATTCCAAAACAGAAACTTACAACCAACGTGGCTTCCATGTCACACTCATCCGCTGGTAAGATTAAGGTATGAAGAAAGGAATGAGGGCAGATGCAGAGGGTACTCTCTGCATGAAGAGCAAAAATTAAAGATTAGATAGCACCAGTTCCCTCACCACCCAGGACTTAGAGACAATTTGTTTCCCAAGATATCAGTGACATAATTTGTAGGAAGAGTAAAGCCTGCAGGTCCTTCTTGAATCAAGGACAGAAATACTTAAATCAACTGAGTTTCTACAGTTGACTTAGCAATGCAAACAAAAATGAACTGGTGTCACTATGTGAGATTTGAGTATGCTTAGAATGGCGATGGGACGCTAATCCCTTGGGACTATTAATTAAGTACGTCCTCTAACAGTCTCAACTCCAGGCTGCTAATCCTCACACCTTCCTTTGAGACCCCTAGACAGCTGCTTGGAAGGTCTTAATGAATCTCTGACCAATGTGGGCCATGGTCAAGTAGCAAAAACAACAACCAGATGTGTAATAAGATATTCCGTGAAGAATGCATGTTCTATGTTATTAGACCAGCCTATGCTGTGGGAGAGGTGATATCATAGTTCATATAAGACCAGTAAAACAGCAAGTGGACTTCCAAGGCATGTATGAAAGAAGTCCTCAGATATTACCGAGCCGTGGTAACTTTCCCTGGTCAGATGATGATGAAATCACCAAAATCATAGCAGGAACAAACACTGTCTTCCTATGATTTTTTAAATTTAACTTGGATCACTTTTTTAAAAAGCTCTGAGTTAGTGCCTGGTTTAGTAATTCTACATTGATTCATATTTACGTTGTCTCAATAAAGTTGGATTTCTTTAAACAGCTTTGCCCTTGAGTTATAATAAACCACTCGTGGGCTTCCATGTTGCCAGGATGATGAAAGCTGTTCTTTAGTTGTCCTTGATCCAGGTCGAAGTCTACCCAGATGAAGGTCATTGTAACTAGTCCTGCACTGACCATCCACTCAATGCCAGCTGCAGAGTGTCCACTGCCAAGTTGTAAGTCCCCTTTGGCTGTGGCGTTTTCCCTACTCCTTCACTGTCCCTTGTGGGCACAAGAAAGTCGCTCAATCTGAACCAGATACAATGGCAAATTTTATCAACTTGACTAGATCACAGAAGCCACGTGTTTGATCAAATATCCTTCTACATGTTTCTGTGAGGATGTTTTTGGATGAAATTACCATTTGATTTAGTGAACTTTGAGTAAAACAGGTTGACCTTCACAGTGTTGGTGGAACTCATGTATCAGCGTATGGCCTGAATTCAACAAAAAAATAACCTCTCCTAAGCGAGAGGGTGTTTGGTCCACGGTTGACCTTAGAACTTGAAGTGAAACCTAAGCTCTTCCGTGGGTCTCCAACCTGCTGGACTTTTATGCAGATTTTGGATATTTTTAGTCCCTGTAGCTACATGAGCCCTTCCCTTGAAATGAATCCCTCTCTGTGTTTACACATCCTATTATCAAGAATCCTAATACACCTGGCTGAGAGAAACACCATGGGCTGAAATCCTTTCTTCTTCCACTTCTTCCATTCTTGGATTCAGAGACTCCTTCACCAAGCCAGGCTATCTGAGACCCCATTTGCCAACGCATCTTACAGTTAGTGGAGATATGGGGAAACAAGTCATGGTCATCAATCAGTGCTGGTGGGGTATGGATCAATAGGCCACTTTGAAGAATACCTTGAAGCAATTTGTTAAACACCCAAATTTCCAAGCTCAGGACATAATTAAATTCTAAGGAAAGAGCAGCAGAGGGAAAAAAATTAAAAAGAGATAACTCATTGAAAAACATGTCAAATTATTGAGGCCCCAACTCCTGCAGCACTGTTTTGGTGTCTGGGCAATGCAATACAAACAGATGAAAATCATTCTCTCTCTTTTACATAAAGCAACGTATGGCAGCTGAGAACACTGAACTAGACCAGCCTCTCAAGAGCTGCAGGGTAATCCTCAGAACAGAGGCCACACCAGTCACCAGGAAAGGCAGCAGTGCGAGGTGTGGAGCGTCCCCCAGGTGGGTCAGCATCAGAGGTGATCACAAAGTGCCTTCCAATTCCCTCACCTACAGCAAAGGGCTTGAAAATGGATACAGGATCAGACACGGTGATAAAGGATGAAGATGACACTTGTAGCATGATCTTGGAGGCTGGAACTCCCAGCAATAATTAAGAGAGTGCCACAAAGGGCAATGTGGACAAGAAGGATAGAAATTGGCAACGTATGAATTTGTGATGATACTATGACCCACTTCAAGCCCAAGCCCGCTGCTTCCTGGAGAGGCACAGATCACCTTGATATTCAGGAAATTAAAGCATTGAGATGTCACCTGTCTTCTTTCCCTAAACCACGACTCTTCTCTCTTTTTATAATTTATTTTTTATCTATTATTATTAATAATTTTTTTTTTTGAGACAGAGTCTCAAGCTGTTTCCCTGGGTAGAGTGCCGTGGCATCACAGCTCACAGCAACCTCCAACTCCCGGGCTCAAGTGATTCTCCTGTTTCTGCCTCCCAAGTAGCTGGGACTACAGGCGCCCGCCACAACGCCCAGTTGCAGCCATCATTGCTGTTTGGCTGGCCTAGGCTGGACTCAAACCCACCAGCTTAAGTGTATGTGGCTGGCGCCTTAGCCCCTTGACCCACAAGCACCAAGCTGACTCTTCTCCTTAATGACCAGAGCCTAACTGATATGTCTCTTTTGGACTAAAACCCTTGGGGAAACACCTAAAGGTTTTAGGAAAAGGTAAAGCGTTAGAAAATATATTTATCAGGACATTTTAAGTCTTGAAGGAAGAAAGTGATGTTTCTAACTTCTGTGAACACTCAAACTCAAAGAATCCAAATCCTGTTGTCTACTTTTTTTAAATTAAATCATAATTGTGTACATTGGTGCAATTATGGGGCATAATGTGCTGACTTCATATACAATCTGAAATATTTTCATTGAACTATTTAACATAGCCTTCATGGCCTTTTAATCACTATATGAAGACATTTATATTCTGCATTTAGTAATTTTCACCTGTCCCTTCTAAGATGCACCGTAGGTGTGATCTCACCAATCACCCTCCCTCCAC
>CAUYRH010080283.1:0-18842 GCA_963574655.1 Perodicticus potto | reverse complement strand
AAAAACAAAGATCATATGATCCTCTCAATAGATGCAGAAAAAGCATTTGATAAAATCCAGCATCCTTTTCTAATTAAAACACTGAAGAGTATAGGCATACGTGGCACATTTCTGAAACTGATTAAAGCTATCTATGACAAACCCACAGCTAATATTTTACTGAATGGAGTAAAACTGAAAACTTTTCCTCTTAGAACTGGAACCAGACAAGGTTGTCCTCTGTCACCATTACTATTCATCGTAATGCTGAAAGTGCTAGCCAATACAATTAGGCAAGACAATGAAATAAAGGGCATCCAAATGGGAGCAGAGGAGGTCAAACTCTCCCTCTTTGCTGATGATATGATCTTATGCTTAGAGAACCCCAGTGATCCCATCACTTTCAGCTGGGATACAGTCATCAGCTGGAAATCTGAGCCACTGAGCCCCACCTCCTCTACCTCCATCTCCCTTTTACAGGAAGATCTCTGTTGAAATGGCAAACCTTTTGCTACCCTCACATGGGAGCCACTTATTCACCACTGCTTACCCACTGTCCACTCCTCCTTGCTGCAGACATGTGCACCCCAGAAGTGGTCTCCTCCAAGCCTGGAGCTCTGGGTCTGACTGGAAGGTGAGCTCAGTGGCATCTGAGCTGAACTTGGTAGGCCCAGCTTGACAGGGGCCACTCCCTGTACCACAGGTGAGTGTACGCTGTACATCTGTCTCTGCCCAGGGTCAGACAGACCAGGCTGCATAGCCACTGACTATCTGAATGGAAGCCATAGGCCTCATCTGTGAATCACAGGTACTAATGGTATTTACCTTAGCAGGTTGCACTAGCAACCAAATACTCATTCCCATCCTCAATGCCTGGCTCACATCCTCCCCAGAAGACACCAGGCACAGTGGATATCTCGTTCTCTGACTTCACTCCACTGTGTGTCTCTCACCATCACTCTGTGTACCTTATTGAAGAAGTGCTCTTTTGTATGGACTTTATTATTTTAAACATCAACTTATTACATTTTTGCTATGAAATAATCATATATATTATTCGTTCATTCTTTCATTCGAAAATATGTCTCGAAGGTCAGCTACATACAATGTCCTCTTGTCAATGCTGATGACCTGGAAATACACAAAACAGACCAAACTCTACCTACATGGAGCTTGCATTCTAGGGGATGATACAGACACACAAAAAAGGGTCCATACAAAGTCATGTACAGTTTAAAGGAGAAAAGTGAGGCAGGCCACTTGGTTCCACCTTCCAGAAAGAACCCTGTGGTCCCTTGCCAGTCATACCCTTCTCCATGTCCCCAAAGCCCAGGAGCACTTGTTCTGATGATGAGTGTGAACTGTCCCCTTGCTTTGCCTTATAGAGGGTGTTCCAAAGGTCACCATATATGTATAAAGACATAGGGAAAATGAGAAATGATAGCTAAATGTACTTTTATTTACAAAATAGTAACAAAATATTTCCCTATGTGATATGTAAATATAAAAATATTAAAAATATAAAATATAACATAAGCTTGTTAATTTTCCCTATACATGCAACCTTTGGGACACCCTGTAGTTTTACACATTGAGCATTTGATGCTATTTTATTTAGTTTTTCCTATTTCAATATAATATAAATGTATACATTACCGGTATTCTTTTGCAAGTTACTTCTTTTACTTTTCATTATGTTTTGAGGTTCATTTTCTTTGATGCCTGGACTTGGAGTTCATTCATTCTCATTACTGCATAGTATTGTTCATATGATATCACATACTTTATGAGTTCATTCTACTGTTGACATATATTTGATTGTTTCATTTAAAAATACAATATTGTGATCAAGCTGCATTGACTATGTTTTTCATCTTGCTATTATTATTTTCTTTTTAAATTTTTATTTTATTTTATTAAGTCATATATACATAGATAATGAATACATTTATGCCTTTTTAGGATTCAATGTGTTGATTATCTGCACAAATTGGAGTGCTTACATCCTACTAATTAACATAGCTTTCACCTCCATTTACTTAATCATAGTGTTAAGACATTTGTGTTCAATACTTGATAGGTTTGACTTGTACCCTTGCAATATGCTCCATAGGTATGGTCCCATCAGTAACCCTCCCTCTATCAAACCACCCCCCTCCCTTCTCATCCCCTTCCCTCCTTCATCCTCCACTATAGTTGTGATTCATCTCTCATATGAAAGTGTGAGTGATTATAAATTGTTTTTACAGTAGTACTGAGTACATTGGATATATATATTTTTTCCATTCCTGAGATACTTTACTAAGGAGAATATTATTTTTGAAATTGTCTCTCTCCAGGTTCCCATAAACAAGGGTAGAATTTCTAGGTCCTTTTTTATCTACTTGGTAATTTTTTAGAGGATGCAACCTCTTCTCCTGGGTTCCTATTGCTGATTTTCATAGAGTGGGAAAAGTTGGTCACCATTGGTTTAAGAATGAACTAAAAGGGACCCGCTTAATGCTGAATTTCATCAGTTTCTGGTTAAATTTTGCCTTGGGGAATAAGCAGGAAAATACAAGAGTAGTCCACAGATTTCATTTCTTAAATAAGAAGACCACTTTCAGAAGAAGGGTGGAAGGAGCAGTTCTTCCAAATGGGTGGAAGAAACTCAAGCCAACGCAGTGTCATGAAAGAACATCAGACTATAAACTTCTTGAAGGCTGGGACTGGGTATGCTCATAAGTGACAGCAACATCATCACATGTACGTGCTGGGTCCATTCTTGATTCCTCCCTGACTCTCCTGTGCTACCATAGACAAGCTCTGTGACCTTTCATCATTTACCAGGTGTCCAAACTTTATTTTCCTCTGGCAAACATTGGAAAAATAAAAGTTGTCTTGAGCCACATATTAAATGCACAAACATCTATGATAGCTGATTAGCAAAAAAAAAAAAAAAAAGTCTATGCATACTTTTCATGATATCTAACACAATGATTAATAAGCAAAAAAAAAAAAACTCACGATATCGGGATGAGGTCCATGGGGCACAGATTGGACACTCCTGGTGTTACAGGTCTCCTTGTATCTCTGTTTCTTTATCTGTGAAACCAATCCAAAGAGCCAGGTGACAAAGTTTAAAGAGAAAATAAATTTCCCAGGTATCTCAAAGTGACTGTCATTGGCAGAGGCTGGGGGACCCATAAGCCAGCAGTAGGAAAACGTGTTTCTTGACAACATGTCAGCACAGGCTGTGAGGATGAATCAGGAGCAGATCCACAAACTGCATCCACTAACTCCTTGCTATTGGGCTGCTTAAGAAGATCTTCATATTTCTCCGAGTCAAGAACGGCCAGGCCAAATATTTCGCTCCATCATGGTGTGTGGATAGAGAGCCCCAGAGTCCCTCATGCTTTGGATGTGAGACTGAGATTTCTGGCAACAGTGCTAGCAGACTGCAGGCTTCAAACAGCCCAGAGGCAACTGAAGCTAAAACCATCAGCTCAGCCAGGCAATTTGGAGGGGATTACATGGATTGATGGGGTGAAGAGAAGGCTTCTGGCAGAACACAGTGGGATGGAGAGGGCTTGCTAAGCCATGCGGAGCATTTCACATCCACAATCTGGGCCAAACAGTGCTGCCAAGGTTTGCTGCTGGTCTGGCTCCTGCCAGCAAAGAGGAAGAAAGCCTAGTGTGCTCGCTGCCTGTGCCCAGCAGAGCAGTGCATCTTGGGGTGCAGCACTGATGAACTCCAAGGTTCCCATTGCCCTTGCAGAGAGAGGCCTGCAAATCCTTTCCTTTTAAGGGAATTGTGTTCCTGGTGGCTTGTGATAGGTGCCATCCTAACCATGCTAGCGGGAGGGCTGCATGTTGGCTCAGAGGATTCTCCTTTCATTGCAAACTCAGGATGGATCAGAAATCTCTTCTTGGCCTTATATACCTTCAGAGCCTCACAGATGGGGCAACTTGGCCTCATGGTTGCTCTTTAGGCATTTGTCCTGTTTGGAATAAGCAACAGAGAACAGAGGAGCTTGTCTTTCAAAGGGCAGCCAAGGCCTGGCAGAGAGGCTGTCCAGATGGAGACAGAGCCACCAGAAGCGTTCCCTGTGTGGGCTCAGGAGGCTTAGCTATACCAGATCACAGAACACCAAGAACCCTGACCTTCTATCGCCTCTGATATTGGCACAGTCTGGATGGGTTCTCCTCTTAGGTTAGGGGTATTGCTCTTCCAGACCTTTCTGAGGCTTCTTAAAGGGAACGGAGCAATGTTTCCTTCATTAGATGGTTCAACAAAGTTCACAGAAGGTCAACAGGAAAAATCATCTTTAATGATGAAGCACTCTTGCTCAGCTGTAAAGTCTCCTTGGCTGTTAGGCCTTCTCTGGAAGAGTCTCCTTCCCCCAAGGGCTCTGGAATCCAGGACTGCTCTTCCTGAACCTATCCCACACTGATGACCTCCATGCCCAAACTCCAAGCCTCCTCCCTCCAGGAGATGCCTCCCATCCATGTTGCCCTGAGGCCTGTCCTGTGGGAGAGATGAGTATACATTTGGTGTTTTTTAGCCATTTGTGTCTTGCCTAGAAGGGGAGACAACCAGGGGAGGAAGTGGGTGGTCATCTTGTTAAAGAATGTGGAGAGAATGCTGTTTCTGCTGTTTCCTAACCATTTTTAACCAACCATTGAAAAATAAGAGTTGTCTTGAGCCACACATTAAATACACAAACATCTATGATAGCTGATTTGCAAAAAAAAAAAAAGAAAAAAAAGAAAAAAGTCTATGCATACTTTTCATGATATTCAACACAATGAATAATAAGCAAAAAAAAGCTCATGATATCGGGATGAGGTCAATGGGGCGCAGATTGGACACTCCTGGCAAGTCGCACAATGATAAAGTATAAAAAGGCTCATATGCCTCATAGATTGTTGTGAGGATTTAATGAGATTTTTTCAAGAGAAAATGGAAGAGGTGGGAGAGAGGGAGATAGAGAATAAGCTCAGCACAGTGCTTAGAGGGTACTAAGGGCTTGATCAGAAGGAGCCATTATTATTCTGATGGAAAATGCGTATGTGCACAAACACAGTTTTCTCAGAGATGTCAAATAATTTCAATAGAACTCTAGGTTAAAAGCCCTGCCCACTGATACCCACTTCACCTAATGGATAAGGCACTGGCCTCCTAAAAGCCCTGACCACAGATTATCAGATCCAAAGACTATTTTTTAAACAAGGTAAATGAAGCTAAGTCTCAAGAGAAGTGACTTCCCTTCTGTCACTTAACCACTTAAGGGGCAGACCCAGATCTGGAAACCAGGGCTTCTGACCCCAGTGCCCTCTGTCTCTGGCTATTTGCCTTCAGAGGAGCCATGCGGGCCTCACAGTATCACCTACCATCTGCTAAATGAGAGTGGTTGGCAAGAGATCTCCTTACGCTGCAGGGAACAGAAAATTGCTCCATTCATTTCCTTGTAGATAGTCGTGAAAATCTCATTCAGGAGAAAAATGGGAGTGTGTGAGTGATCAATCTGATGTCATCCTGATGTAATGGTCCTCACAGATGGCCTTTGTGTAATGAACTCCAGTTTGAGCTCCAGTTGTACTGGACATCATCTTTCTCCACCCTGCTCCTTGCCCTTGGAGGCTGGCCTGAGGAGACCAACACAAACAGGCTTCCTAGCCCTCTGGAGCCTGGTTTGGGAAGCCAATCAGCACTGGTAGGGGATTACAGGGAGGAGGGGAAATGAAAATGGGGAATTACTTTCCTGCTTCCCCGCCTTTGAGGTCACCTCCAGCTAACCTTGTCCCTGGACACAGGTCATGGCTCCTTACACGTGGTCTAGGTGTTCTGGGTGACTCTGTCCTTCAGGCTTTGCATACTCTTCTTCCCCTTGTCCCTTTGGACTTAGGGGTGGTGATGTCTCTGCTGTAATTAACCGTGGTGTATTACACTATTTCTGTGGCTGCCCTACATGCTGTAAATTCAACTTTGTAAATCACCCCTTTGTAAATAAACTATCTTTGAATTATTCTGTGTGTGCCATCTGCTTTATTTGGGAACTCAAATTCATGCACTAGTCATCACCTTGTCTTATAAGTTCCATCCACACTCCCCAGAAGTTGTGACCTGTGTTGCTAAGGGAGAGAATTCCATATTCAGTAAGCCATTCTTTATGAATATACCTCTTTCTTGCTATATTCCCCTAATTTATTGCCTTTGAGGAGCTTTGGTGAAGTGGTATGGGTCTGACTCAGTTTCCTTGCCATAGAGAAATGCATATGACAAAGGTGACAGGTGACAGTAAATGGAAAAGGCACTTGGGTATCTGGTCAACCTCAGTCTCTCTTTTTTTTTTTTTTTGTCTTATGAACTTTTACTGGACCTCCTTTAGCTTTCTGACATGAGTTGAGCTCACAATGGCAACCTCAAAAGCTACTGATTATAGAAGTTAATAGTATATTGATTATAGTAGTTTTATAGCTAACCCTAACTCTGTACCCATTCTCAATAAATAGATTCAAAGGGCAGCCAAGGCCTGGCAGAAAAACTTAAGCCTTTGAGATACAGAGACATGATTAGTTAAAATATAAACCCTTATTAGAGTTATTAGAAAGAGTTGATGGTAAATCCAGGTGATAATTTAAAATTCATAATTGCTGAACTTTTCTTACTTTAAATTTTTCTGGTTTTGTCTTACAAAAAAAAAACTAGATAGCAAGCTCTTTGTGGATGAGAAATATACTTTTGTAAAATTAATTAAAATTTTATTTATAAGGATTTATTTGGCCCCCTACTATGAGTTACGCACTAAGCCAGACACTAGAGATACAACACTTACCAAGAAAGGTAAAATCATTGTGATCAGAGAACACACAGCCCAGGGTTATGGGTGTGGTGGCTCATGCCTCTAGCACTTTGAGAGACTAAGGTGGGAAGATTGCTTGAGGTCCAGAATTTGAGACTTGTCAGGGCAAGAGGGAGACCCAGTCTCCACAAAATATAAAATATAAAATATTAGACAGGCATTTTGGCACATACCTGTAGCCCCAGCTATTCCTGAGCCTGAGGTCGGAGGATTAGATCACTTGAACCCAGGAGTTTGAGGTGGCAGTGAGCTACAATGACATCACTACACTGTATTCAGGGCCACAGAGACTCTATCTCAATGAACCCCCCCTCAAACAAAAACCAACAAAACAAACAACAACAACAACAAAAAAAAAAAAAACAAAATAAGGAAACTTGAATGGAGTCCAGGATAAACTTTGGCTGTAAGCTGGCTGCCTGTTTTGTTAATAAAATTTTATTGGAACACAGATATGCTCATTTGCTATGCAATATCTATGATTGCTTTTTAGCTACAAGGTTGAGTTGAACAGTTGGCAACAGAGATTGAATATCTTGCAAAGCCTTTGATACTTACCATCTAGTTTGCTGACTCTTGCCTAGGCATATAACTTCCCATTACTTGGTATAGATCTAGGTACAATTTTTTTTTTTTTTTACAAATACTTTTTGGTTAGATTAATAGATTATTTGTAGCTGTAAAGCATAGCCATTGTCCTGTTAGTAGGACATAATACTTGGATTATTTTTAAGCTTAGCATTTTAAAGAATCTGCTGAAATTTCTGGGCACTGTTGATATACAAGTAATTTTCTTGCTTTTTTTTTTTTTGGTGGATCAGTGTGAATTCATTACACCTGTGTAACTGTGCAGAAGTTTCAAAGGGGGAAAATGTTCCAATGCACAGGGTAGAGGGAAAGGATTGAATAGAACCTTGATTGCTCCCATTCCAGAATGTGTCATCTGGATTGCTGCTGCTCTTATCCTTCTCTAAATGCACTTCTGCTGTGAATTTCTCTCCCAACTCTTTGCTCGTAAATGCGTGAAGCAAAGCAATGAACTCAGAAGTCCCTTTTAACCATTTCCCTCTTGCTGGAATTTAACAGCACAAATGTAATTGCTGTGTGATTCTCTGGGATTCAGGAAGTGTCAAGATGAAAAGAGGAGTCAGACAGTGTCCATCTTCCACCTAAATCTCTGAACAATACCCAGGATAATGTTTAAATAAATGTGGGGCAAGATTCTCTCTCTGACTTCTTGTCGGTGTAGGATCCTTATCTTATTCTGGGAACTCTACTGAGTATTATTAAAATTTGAAAGAAAATAGATGCAACTGATTCTCCAGATACATTTTTTTAAATTAAAGTGAGAATGATAATGAAAGAAGCCATGTCCTTCCCTAAAGATAAGGACAGGGCAATGTTATAGATATTCCAGGAAACAGAAAGAAAAAAGAAAAACAGGTCTAGGTACTTCTGTAGGAAAAGTCGACAATTCCTACTTTGATTTACTGAGTGTATAAAGCTGGCTTAGAAATATTTTTTTGAACTACGGATGCAAAATATCATGAATAGAAATTACTCTAACCTAAGGTAGACTTATGATCTTTGATTATCTCATTTTATTTATATGATCAATATAGAACGATTTGACAAAGTCCTCTTTGTGTTCTTAGGGCTTTGATCATCCTAAGGAAATATAGCAATGATGAAGCCAATAGTACTTTCTTTCGAGGATTTACAATCTAGTATGGAAGTCTATAAAAATGGCTATGTACAAATAAAAACAGCAGTATAATTTAATTGTCACACGTAGTTTAAATGAGTGGAAAGATCCAGAGGAATACAGAATTAATGTGAGATGGAAATAATGAAGGATTTTTTTTTTAAATATTGGACTTAGGCCTTGGAATAATAAGAAGGGAGGAGGAAATCACAGTAGATATAATAATGTGAAGCAAATGTAAGGACTTATGTCAAACATTTATACATTCTTGGATTATAGAGAACCAGCTGCTGGGCAAAGAGATAGGAAAGGTCACCCAGGATCTCAAACAGTGTAAAATCTTTGGACTATTAATTTGTAGAGAATGGAGAATCATTAAGGTCTTGAGGACTGAATTGGCATACTTGAAACTTCTTTGTAAGACCAGGATGGTAGCTGTGAATGTGGTTGATTGAAGAGATGAGAAATTGGAGGTATAGAGGCCACCTACAGGGGAAGTATAATGCTCCAGGTAAAGATGATTGTGGTTATAAGAATGAATTTGTATGGAGATGTACGAGGCAGTCTTGTGTCTGATTATGTGGAATTAATTTACAGAGAGGGCTGTGATACAGAGAGACTTGCAGTAATGTATCCCACTTCTGACTGCAGCCAAGACAGACATGCTCATGACAATGCATTAGTCCAAAAAGAAACGTATTTCCAGCCTTCCATACTGATTTGTGTCTGTCAGACCCTTTAGAATCTAATTCAAGAATGTCCCACCTCCAAGAAAAATGTTTTAGCTACCTGAACAGATCTTGTGTACATCTGTGACGCAATTGCTATATAAGTAATTATAGAAAAATGGTAGAAAAAAAAGGTAGTTTAAGCCTTTGTTATCCACTAAATATTCTAGTACAGTGGTAGGAATACAATAAGTGATACTATGTGGGTACAAAATACACTACCCAGAGAGGCAACCTCTGAAACAATAGGTCATATACTTATCAAAACTGACTGCCTAGAATGACGAGCTGTGGAGAGAAGAGGTGTGGGAAATAACCATCGCTAAGGTCACAGAGGTGACATTAGGTCCACCTGGACATAGGCCAAAGACCCAAATTTCAGTAACATTACAATAGTGAAAAGGGATTTTCAGGAGATCAGGAATGGGGCTGCCCAAAGGGGCTCAATGAATGATGACATCAAGGCATTTCGGGCAGGTGTGACAAAGTTGGTCTGAGTTGCCTGGTGACAGAGCTGAGACATAGAAGGGGATGGCACACATAAGGTTAATTCTGGGTGAGTTTAGTCAAAGTTGAAGACTTTTTTATTCATCCATGGGTTAGCAGGAAAACTATTTGGGAAAACAAATTGCCCTGATTTTGGACGTTAAAGAGTGATAGAATGTCACTGGGCTCTCTTCACCCAGGGCTCTCAGAGGCTCCTTAGAAGAATGTGACTGAAGATCAGGCAACGTTCCAAAATTCAGTCTTTCCTGGTTCTGCCTATGAGACTGAGGCTACTTCACACACATACATATAAGTTTGCTTTTACTTAAAAGGTGCAAACTATATAAAACGTATCTACCTTTACCATACACATCACTTAATGTTGAGATGTTATAAGCATTCCTACTAAAATTAGGGAAAAAAGAAGTATGTCTATTACGATTGCTATTATTCAACATCATAAGGGGGGTTCTAACAATGCAATAATACATGGAAAATAAGTAATGTCTACTGGATCAAAAAGATACAGTGATATTATTGGGATTTATATTAAAATCTAGGTAGTTTTTCAGGCAACATTCTTTGAATGTCCCATTAGAACTCCAAAATTCAGCAACACGGGGTGGTTCTTCTTTCTTGCTTCTTCTTCTTTGTACCAGTGATAGTTACAAATATGGAGAAAGCTATAACAATTACTGAGGGACATAAAAAAGATGATAAAATTATCATATTTATTGTTGAGAAGATGCAATAAATTTTTAATAAATTAATATAAAAGTTTAGTTTAATCCCAAATAAATTTCTATAGAACTTGCCAAGTTGATTTTCAAATTATTGTAGAATAAAAAATGTATAAGAACATATTCTTCTTAGCAAAGTATCTCAAGAATGGAAGAAAAAGTATCCAATGTACTCAGCCCTACTACGAAGCTAATCTATAGCTTTCTTCTTGTCCTTTAGCATACTTTGTAAATGTTTGTTGAAAGCCAGTCATGGTGTATCAGGAATACAATAGGAAGCAAGGTAAATAGGCCTATCAGTTTCGGTCTGGCTGGCAATTAGGCTGTGTTTAATGTCTGCTGTAGCTGTATATGAATTTTCTCTAATGCCTTTTTTTTTCAGTCTCTGCTGTTTGTTGTCTTTGAGTTTTCTTAGAATCTTGTGCTTAACCTGAGTCTGTGTCTTGAAGCTCTTTCAGTTGTGATCTACTGTTATTATACTGAGTACTGTTAATATGGTCATAGGAGATTAAAGAGTTGATCCGTTCTAAAATCTCATAAGCTCTCTATCTTCTAGTTGGGTAGAATCCCTGAGCTGTGGACTTGCAAAGTTTCTTAACCTTTTTTTTTCTCTTTTTATATGAGAAAGAAGTCTAGAAGGAACACAAATTGTCTAGTTGCCCTTTCTTTTTTTTTTATTTTCTACTGAGTATTATATTTTCCTGATATATACACACCCACATATATATTTAAAATTTCAGATTAATATGGGTCCAAATGACTCAGTTAAATTTTTTGCATCTGTTAAAGTTCAAGTTATAGTTGAGCCCTAGTACCCTTTCTCTAGTTCTGATAAAGTTTGCCTCAAGGGCAAGCTTATATTTCTTATAAAGTTTGCCTCAAGGGCAAAATTCATATTATATATGTGTTTTAAACACATATATAATAAAGGCATATTTACATATGACTTTTATAAATGCAAAATTCATATCATATATGTGTTTTACATATTATTTATGTCTTTTGTATATACTATAAAAGGCATGGCTATATTTCAAATGGTTCTTTTTCTTCCCCTATAACAAGCAAGAGGAATTCTTTCTCCTACCCTCTAAAAGTAAAACTCGCTTCAAATGAGCATGCTTCCCTAGGACTGGACCGCCCTCTCTGAGAGTTTTCAACTCTTAATGTGGTCCACACTCAGCCTTCAGCAATTTGCCAATCACTGTTTCAGTAATTGTTTAACTGCCAATTTGCCAATTACTATTTAACCTTACTGTTTAACCCTATATTACTTACTCCAGTGGCTTCCGCTCCCCTGAAAAGCTGTGATTCTCTATCTTCACCTATCTTTTCAGGTTTCAGAGAGGTGATTTGCCCTGTGATCTTCCTTCTCTGACAGATGTAAGAAGAGCTTCTGGTTTGGGGTTTGTTCAGCATTTTTTCTTGTTGTGATGATGAGAGTGAAGACATTCAAGGTCTTCAAATGTCAGAGTGGTAACCAGAAATCCTAGTCCAAAAGATACACATTACATTTTTTGACCACATGCAAGAGTGAAGTGAATAGACCTTTTTGTTACCATTTCACATGCAAGAAAACTGAGGTTTCAGGATATGAAATGACTTTCCCAGAGAAATGACAGTAAAAGATAAAGTTATAACTTGGATCTTCTAGTGCCTGGCAGGACTCCGCTAATACATACCATTATCTTTCAGTATTAATGTATATGAAGCAACGGGAAAGAAAACTCTTAGTTTCAGCAGCAAGTCATCCATGTTTTGGTTTGTTCTGTGGTGTGATGTACAAAGCAATGGACTGGGATGTTGTATGATGAATATTTTCAAGTCTAACTCAGTCCCCAACTCACTGTAAGATTTTAGGAAATTCTCAACAATATGAGTCTCAGTTTCTCAATATGAGTCTAAACCACATGATCATTGAGGTTGTCTTGCAATCATGAAGTGAAATAATTCGAGGTTGCATTTAGGCCCTTGACCTTTGTAACGGAGAGTTTGTACATGTAGAAGGCATAAGTATATTTCAAAATGGTTCTTTTTTCCTCCTCCATACCAGAAGCAAGAGGAAATTTTTCCCCTACCCTCTGAAAGTAATTACATATTTTATATGTGTGTGTGTGTGTGTGTGTGTGTGTGTGTGTGTGTGTGTGTGTGTGTGTTTGGGCAAAGAAACTTATTTCTTCAAAATCTTCCTAAACCACTTTGAGGTCCTTTCCCTCAAGTGAAAAAGCTTTGCTCTTTTAATTCTTTAAATGAAATGATCCTTTGCCTTCCCATCCACTAATCTAACACTATAGTCCATGAAGGTGAGAAATGTTTAAACCAGGACTTTCTCCTAAAAGACCTCATTCTGGCAAGTCCGCGTGTTTTCTCCTTCTTGTGAACCCCACACCCATTACCAACCACTGAATGGGCCTCATTTAAATGGCACTTCCTCAGAGAGGCTTTCTTGAGCTCAGAGTAGGACGAAACCTAGCACCCCTTTCCAACTCCCAAGTCTGGATCTTTTTGTATGTGCAACCTACGTGAAGGCAGCTATTCTAGGTCACTGCTGTACTTCCAGAGCAAAGAGTCTAGAGCAGGTTTCCCAGTAGAATAGAACTTTCTACACATTGGGTGTCTGAAAGGTGTCTAGTGCAAGAGAACTAGCAAATACTTTATTCTAATTTCAATTTAAATAACCACATGCTTCCAGTGATGACATATTAGACAGTGAGAACTAGAGGACTTTTTCTCAAAATCAAAAGGAAGATCTCAGGAACCTGCATTTTATCCTATTTCTCAGGTGGTTTGTACAGACAATGAAATTTGACAAGTATTGACCTAGAATATGATTCTCAAGACTACTTTCACATTATGGTCACCTGGGGGAAGTTTCCAAAGGACATTATTTTTGAGCCACATCCCCAGAAATTCTATTTTAATTGGTCTGGTATGGGGTCCAGATATTAGTATTAAAAAAACAAAATCACCTTCCTGGGCCCTTGTAATATGCAGCGAAGCTTGAGAGGCCGAGAACATATGTTCTCACAGGGCACTCAACATATAGATGATACACATCTATATACATACAGATAAGGGCTCAGATGCATTTATAAAGAATTAGTAACTACAAGTGAAGTCTTATGACTTCACAAGACATGTTAGTGATATATGGCACATACAGATAAGGGCTTAGATGCATTTATAAATAATTATTAACTACAAGTGAAGTCTTATGACTTCACAAGACAAGTTAGTGATATGTGGCACATACAGATAAGGGCTTAGATGCATTTATAAAGAATTGGTAATTACAAGTGAAGTCTTATGACTTCACAAGACATGTTAGCCATATGTGGCACATACAGATAAGGGCTCAGATGCATTTATAAAGAATTAGTAATTACAAGTGAAGTCTTGTGATGTCACAAGAGATGTTAGTGATACTAGTGGTTCAGATGAGTTTCTTGATAGTAAGTGGCAAAATTCAGCTTGAGGTAATCTTTTACCATTGTGGGAAATTCGTCTGCTTGATCCAGAAACACCACGAATAATGCCCACATCTATCCACTTAAAGAGCATGATATGCAGCGAGTTCCCTGCTGATCACCTCTTAAATACGTAAAGCTTTTCTCTTAGTAGTTTTCTAATTGAATGACAAAGGGCTTGAGGAAGGCCTCCCCTTCCTGGTCTGAGTCACCTCACCGTTCACAAGAACAGCTGCCCTGGGAAGGCTTCTGGGTCCGACTGCTGAAGTCCTGCCCTCTCCACCCTCCCTAGGTGGAGGTCAATGTCCCCGCAGGAAGTAAAGGCTGGATTGGCCGCCTGCACTAGCAGAGGACCTGGGGCCCTGGGTCACGAGTGCTAGAGCCCTCCCCTCTCCTCCCGCGCTTGTCCCGGCGGAGCGAAGGCTGGCGAGGCGGCCCAGGCACCGGGGGAATGAGTCGGGCTGGGGCGGCCACCCGCACCCGCACTCAGGAGGCGCACCGCCGGGGTGCCGGGCAGGGGAGAGTGTCGCCGGCAGGCCCTAGCGCAGTGAGTACGCAGACTCAGGAAAACCCGCTAGCTTCGCGGGGGGTGGAGCGGGCAGTCTCAAGATTTTCCAAAGACCTAGCGCTTGTGGTTAAGAAGAAAAATCCAAGGTCAGATTCAAACCCTGTTGGTTTTAGCCGAGAGACGGGGTGCTTGCCGAGAGAGTTGGGGGAAGTAACCTGAAACTGAAAATGCATCTTGGCTGACAGTCGAACAAACGGTGTCCACCACAGCAACAAATACTCATTTTTGCTTAAAGTCTGCACGGAAGTTTAAATTACTAGGAACGATTTAAAGGGAAATATTGACTAAAGGAAGCAAAGGGAGTAAAATGAAAATAAATGAATATGACTCGGTATGTATCGGACCTATCCGTGGGTACTTAAAAGAAAACACTAAAACAATGTTTGGTTTTACTTCAAAGTAGTTTGAGATTTGCTAGGTTTGCACAGAAAAGAATTGGGAGTAATGTGCTGGGGAGAGTAATACTGTTTCCCTTCTCCACAAAAACTTCACCGATTTAGAAAGAGCCAGACTCTTCTTTAAAGATTGTTAAGTTATTGCCAGTCCATGTTGAAATTAAAACCATATGCTTTCCAACACGTCCAAGAGCTGTACCCAGTAAACTTCATTTATCTGCAGGTCATAATTGATTGGCACTTCGCATTATTCTTTCAATCTGGAGTGAGTGAAATCAGAGGCCTTCTAGTGGATCCTTCAGTGAACTAACTTGCTGCATTTGAAGGTTAGTCATTCTCTTGTTATCAATGTATATATAAAGGTTTGTTTTGTTTTGCTTGGCCTGTTTTTAATTAAAATGGAAAAGAACTGGCCACACGTGGTGATTGAGGCTTGTAATCCTAGCACTTTGGGAAGCTAAGGCAGGTGAATCAATTGAGCTCAGGAGTTGAGACCAGCCCCAGCAAGAGCAAGACCCCATCTCTACTAAAAATAGAAAAACTGCGGCCAGAGAACTCTTGACAGCAGGAGTTGCTGTGAGCTATGATGATGCCATGGCACTCTACCGGGACAACAGAGTGAGATACTGCTTCAAAAGCAAAAACGGAAAAGAATGGTTTATTTAGTTATCACCTCATCACATGTCTTGTTAGTCATCGGAGAGATTTTCCAGATTACCTCCTGCGTCTGACCTGTTGCAGCTCTAATACTTTAGCCGTGGCTTATGCATGCCACCACTGAAATGCTCTTAGCCTATTGTTGTATTTATTGAATATAGCGTTACTGTGTTAGAGTTCAAAACACCTCAGTGTCTCTTCCTCAACTTCTCTTTTTTCTTTTTTTTTTTTTTTATTGTTGGGGATTCCTTGAGGGAACAAGAAATCATTTTACACTGATTGCATTTGTTGGGTAAAGTCCCTCTTACAATCGTGTTTTACCCCCAAAAGGTGTGACACACACCAAGACCCCACCCCCCTCGCTCCTTCCCTCTCTCTGCTCTTCCTTTCCCCACCCCTCCCTCATTCTTTCTCTTGCTGCTCTTCCCTTCCCTCACCCCCACTGTGTCATTAATTGTCATTATTTTTAAAGACTAGGTCTCGCTCTGGCTCAGGCTGGTCTCAAACCCATGAGCTCAGGCAATCTACCCACCTTGGCCTCCCAGAGTGCCGGGATTATAGGCATGAGCCACCACGTCTGGCCAAGGAGGACCACTTTTAGTTTACTATTTAAATTGGACACAAACTTTATGTCCACCCTATATTTCACTGTCATTTATGTGTATACAGAATTCTGTTTTCCATTTTTAAATTATTGAGTGAAAATGAACCCCGAATCTGGTTTATAAACTGAAATTTGCCCCTTGCTATTTAGCTCACAGCTACATAAGCAAACTCCCTCATCTACTGACAGCATATCCTAAGTCTAGAAATAATACTTTAGAGACAATACCAAACCTCAAGCTATAGAAATACACTTTAAAAGTAACCAGAGAGAACACCATAACACCCTGTCTCTCCTGGCACTGGGTCACATGAGCTGAGGCCATGCTGGCCCTGCCCACCCTCTACAGGGAAGCATGTGCATGGATCTCTGTGAGTCAATGGCAGTGTCAAAGTCACTGGTTTGTCAGACAAGAGCAGCCAAACAGGACAGGGTAGCTGTCAGCAAGTCTTCCTGTCAGGCACCTGAGGCCCAGAAAAAGGGCTACCTCTACCTCTACTCAGGCCCAGGATAGGAAGGAGATGCCAGCACAGTTGAGCAGGGAATGTGGCTTGCTCAATACCCATGTTGTGCTCTTGAGTCACTTATCCACGGATGTGTCTCTAGTCTGCACAACCATCAGAATAATGCCTGCTTTCTGCTGCCCCTGTATCTTAAAGGTCAAAGGAAACAAAGAAATAAAAGAACTAATGCTATAGGGTAGAGGTAAGGAAGGAAGAGCAGTTGAGTAATCTATACTGATACAATCCTCAAACTGCCTATTGTTTTGAGTTCAACTAGACAAAGCACATTCTATAGAGGGTTGCACTCAAGTACTAAAAACCAACTCAGGGCGGTGCCTGTGGCTCAAAGGAGTAGGGTGCCAGTCCCATATGCCGGAGGTGGTGGGTTCAAACCCAGCCCCGGCCAGAAACTGCCCAGGCAGCAGCAGGAAGTGGGCCACCAGTGCCAAGGCCTGGAACTCTGCATCCTCACCTGGGCATCTTGGCTTCAGCCATCCAAAGGAGATCCATGTTGCTGGCCAGGACAGGGAGGTGTGGATAGGGAGCCGTTGCTAGGCCAGTCCCAGGGTTCCCATTGCTGAGGAGGACATCCATGATCAACTGTAGGCTTGTCTCCCAACGGACTGGCTCCCCAAGTAGGAGCACCCCTTTAAAAAGCAAAGACACAGGGGCAAGGTTTCAGGGTATGCAGCCTGCCCTTGTAGCATGCAAGCAGAAAGCGCCGGGCCATCTAGGGCTCCCCACTCACCAGCTCTCCACCCACAGTGCGCTCACCTGGGCAAGGGCACAGTTCCCTGACAAGTCTTCAAGAGCCACTTACCCATCCACCCTGGGTAAACAGGGATCTTTTTTGTTATTGAGACAGAGTATCGTGACATCAGCCTACCTCATAGCAACCTCAAACTCCTGGGCTCAAGCTATCCTCCTGCCTCAGCGTCCCAAATACCTAGAACTAAAGGTGCCCACCACAACACCTGGATAGTTTTTCTATTTTTAGTAGAGATAGGTCTTGCTCTTACTGGTCTCAAACTCCTGAACTGAAGAGATCCTCCTACCTCGCAGACTGTTAGGATTATTGGCATGAGCCACTGTGCCCAGCCCAGGGCTCCCGTTTTAACTTGAGTCCACTGGGATTTCACAGAAGAGGGCAAAAAAGGAAAGCAGCACATCTCAGGCTTTCTTTGCCCCCATGACTGAGGCTCTGCCCACTGTGCCTTGCCCATGGCAATTGGGTGCTCATTCGCTTAGTAACTTCTCTCTGATCCCAGGGAGCAGCAGAACCCAATGGCCAGGAGAGAGGAGTAATAGAAACCTGAACTCCAACCCTGATCCTGCCAATTTTCCTGCATGATTGTGGGCAAGTTATTTACCTTCTCTAAGCCTCAGTTTCTTCTACTACATAACAGCAACACCTATTCACAGTACTGTTGTGAGGATATAAATGAGGTATAATAAATACTTAGCCCAGTGCTGGACACACAGCAAGTCTTAACAGAAAGAGCTGCTGATAGTAGCTATGAGACTGGTGAACTGAACCAGACCATTGGCTCTCAGTGGAACACCACTCCCAGGGAGGTATTTTAGAAATTTGAGGATATATTAAATCTCACAATGACTGACATTGAGCAGGCAGGGTTTTGAGAGAGGGATAGGGATGCTAGATCCTCAGGATGGCCCTGCACTATCAAAACCCGTCCCACACCTTAACATGTGGATGTCCCACCTGATAACTCATGCAGGTGAACAACCTGCTTAGAATGACCTGAGCCAATTCCATTTTACGTGTAATCACAAAGTATTTTGTGTATAGTTTTAATAAGCACTAATTTTTCTAAAAATACAACTATTCTATAAGTCAAGAGGAGACTGTACTTTGTTTTCAAAACTTTGGTCTTGAACTACTGGGCTCAAGCGATTCTCCTGCTTCAGCTTCCCAAGTAGCTGAGACTAACAGCATACCCTCTATGCTTGGTAACTGCCCCTAACTTCTGAGTCGCCAATAAAACATAACTATATCACACCTATTTTTTTTTTTTTTTTTTTTTTTGAGACAGAGCCTCAAGCTGTCACCCTGGATAGAGTCCCCTGGCATCACAGCTCACAGCAACCTCCAATTCCTGGGCTCAAGCGAGTCTCCTGCCTCCGCCTCCCAAGTAGCTGGGACT
>CAUYRH010080281.1:0-10648 GCA_963574655.1 Perodicticus potto | reverse complement strand
GGAGGCTGAGGCAAGAGAATCGCCTAAGCCCAGGAGTTGGAGGTTGCTGTGAGCTGTGTGACGCCATGGCACTCTACTGAGGGCGATAAAGTGAGACTCTGTCTCTAAAAAAAAAAAAAAAGAAATGCCTTTTACTTATTTATTTATTTTTTTGAGACAGAGTCTCACTTGGTCATCCTGTGTAGAATGCTATGGCCTCATGGCTCACAGCAACTTCAAACTCTTGGGCTCAAGTGATCCTTTTGCCTCAGCCTCCCAAGTAACTGGGACTACAGGTGCCCACCATAGCACCTGGCTAATTTTTTTAGAAACGAGGTCTCATTCTTGCTCAGGCTGGTCTCGAACTCATGAGCTCAGGCAATCCACCTGCCTCAGCCTCCCAAGTGCTGGGATTACAGGCATGAGCCATCACACCCAGCCTTAGGAATGCCTTTTAAATATTAAATCCATTTTTAAATCATTATAAAAGCAGACAAATAATAAATTTCTCTTATTTATTCCTTTCTTGTGTTTTTTGTAATAACCTCATATTATCAAATTGAAAATTATGAGCCTTAAGAATTCTTTTTTTTTTTTTGTAGAGACAGAGTCTCACTTTATCACCCTCGGTAGAGTGCTGTGGCGTCACACAGCTCACAGCAACCTCCAACTCCTGGGCTTAGAAGATTCTCTTGCCTTAGCCTCCTGAGTAGCTGGGAATACAGGTGCCCGCCACAACGACTGGCTATTTTCCTGGTTTTGCAGTTTGGCTGAGGCCAGGTTTGAACCTGCCACCTTCGGTATATGGGGCTGGAGCCCTACTTGATGAGCCACAGGCGCTGCCCGAGCCTTAAGAATTTGAAGAAGTGGCTTGGTGCCTGTAGCTCAGTGGCTAGGGCACCAGCCACATACACCAGAGCTGGTGGGTTCGAGCCCAGCCCAGGCCTGCCAAACAACAATGACAACTACAACCAAAAAATAGCTGGGCGTTGTGGTGGACACCTGGAGTCCCACCTACTTTGGAGGCTGAGGCATAAGAATCGCTTAAGCCCAGGGCAACATAGTGAGACTCTGTCTCAAAAAATGAAAACAAAAAAAGAATTTGAAGAAGCTCTAGAAGTCAAGTTAAAGTCCGTATTTAAGTAATAATTCAAATTATATGACCTCTTCTTAATGTACATATAGTCAATCAATAAACAAATATTTGTTCAGTACTTACTGCGTGTTAGGAATTATACTAGGCTGGGTGGGGGAGTGATACAAAATACTATATTTTATCAAATCAAAGATGGTCTGGATCATAAACTATTAAAATGTGGAAAAATATGTATCTTAGAATTGATTATATGTAGGTAAAAAATGAAGAGCTTCCACAGTGAAATGAGAACAGAGTGTATCCACAGAAAGTACCAAGTGAATGAATGTCAGAGACAAAAAGATTCTCAGAAATTCAGTGGAGCAAGAAGTTATAAGGAGCTAAGGGTGGTGAGGGAAGTGCACTGTGTATGACACTGGCCTAGTTGCTAATGTATTTTCCATTGATCCTATAAGGGTGTTGGGAAGAAAAAGACAAATTAAAAACTAAGCCTTATACTTTATCTCCTTAAATGTGACAACTTTCAGTTTTGTTAAGACTTCTGAATTCTATCATTATACCAACCTGAAAGCATTGTTTAATGTTGTAATTTAACTTAATAAAAATAATTACTTAAAATTAAAAATTAATCAAATGCACAATATGCTAAAATAAGAATGAAACTGGGGGAAATGTCCCAAGTTATTTAAATTTTTAAACCATAAAAACAGGTGAAAATCCTACGAAGCAGAATCTCATTCAGTACGTTTAATTTTATAAGAGTCAGGAAACCAAACCTTGGATGGGCTGTGTCAGAGACACAAGGTCAGGAATGTGTGTGTTCACAATGGTGTACGTTTTGTGCCTTGAGTCACTTTGAAAAGTGTCTCGGAAAACTTGGACAGTCCTCATCTATCTTCACAAGAATTTTATATGTATTTATGAAGATGATTCTGTACTCTAGTAGATCTCTTTGGGCATGGACTAATCTGTATCTCTTCATACTTGATATTCTGCACGATCTGTAAATAGTACCTCGGGCTTAGAGGTGTGACCTTAAACTTTAACTTTTTTTAAAAAAAACAGGAGGTCAATAAAATTTAAACTGCTTAACAAAAAAAAAAAAAGAAAAAACAGGTGAAAATATTTTAAAATAATAGTTCAGGCATTATTACTATACTCAGAGAATGAAAATAAAAAGTTGTGCTACAAGGGAAATAGTAAATCCTAGGTCTGCACCTGCTGATCTAGGTTCAATTTTCCAGGCTACTCTCTCTCTCTCTCTCTCTCTCTTTTTTTTTTTCTGGGACAGAGTCTCACTATGTCGCCCTTGGTAGAGTGCTGTAGCATCATAGCTAACAGCAACCTCAAACTCTTGGGCTTAAGCAATTCTCTTGCCTCAGTCTCCCAAGTAGCTGGGACTACAGGTGCCGTCATAATGCCCAGCTATTTTCTTCTTGTTGTAGTTGTCACTGTTGTTTAGTTGGCCCAGGCCAAGTCAGAGTATATGGCTGCTACCGCAACCAGGGCTACTCTTAAGCTTAAGTCCCTCTCCCTTTACACCCACCCCATCCCAAGCTAAAAGTATCAAGATCTCCAACCCTCAATTAAACAGGACATCAGTGGAACCTGAGCTTAATTAATATTAGAGCCACTGTTCGTCTTTCTCCTTAAAGAATCTTGACCTTCAAGTTTCTTTGCTCCCTGTTACCATCTTCTGCTGCATCTCCTATAACTAATCATACCTCTTCAGGAAAAGAAATATGTGCAGGACTTTCCAGACCACAGTTGATTTTTAGTAAGTCCTGTGTCCAAGAGTTAGATGAGACTAAACCTATCAAACTTCATTCCTATTTTCACATAAGCACCTTCACTCTTCCCATACTTGTCCTCTATGGAACTGTCTTCTCCTGCCAAAAACTTCCATTTGCCCTTTGGAATTCCAACTCCCCTAGGTCCTCAAACAGTCCTCTGATTGTTCCTTCCACTTCTTGCCTTATCTAAACCTGGCTCTCTTGACACCACTTTCCTTGCAGCTCCCCCAAGAGAAGTCTCCTATATTCTCACCCCTCTGTAGGATGAAAGGCTACTCTTTGGTGCTGTGTAGAGTCCACCGTTTTTCCATCCTTTTGTAAAACCCCCTCCTCTGCTCTCCCTGATTGATTATTGTAATCTAACTACCTCCTGCTTGCTCAAAGATGACACTGGCACTTGGCTTACTGTCTTCTTTTGTGCCACAAGTCCTGCCCTCATTCTAAGAGACTTCAGAGTCCTGAAAAACTCACAGTCTCTCCAATGTGCTACTACAATGCTGCTCAACTACCCATCCCCGTGGCCACTCCCCACCTTCTTCTTGCTTTATTCAACTAGTCTGACTGCAACTACTCTTCCCTTTTATTTGAATATCAATCAGTATATTGCCTCCTTCACTTTCTTTCTATTACTCCCTTTCTGTCTTCATTTCCTTCATCTGGTTTAGAGTTCATGGTCCATCATTTCATTTACTCTTAGAATTATTCCAAATTCTCTTCCTGAATACGCTCTTTCCTGCTTTCTAAAACATCACACCTTCCTGGTTCCTCTTACTTGTCTGGCAGACCTTTTGCAGATGTTTTTGCTGGCTCCTTCCTCTTCCTCTACTAAACCTTTGAATATCAGAGGTTTTTAGGGATCAGTCTTAAGAGTTCTTCTCTTTTCATTCAATACCTTATCCTTTAAAGTAAAGGAATCTCAGCTCTTCCCATGGCTTCAGTTACTACCAGTATGTACATGCTCCTCAAATGTATACCTGGTTGTTAGAGTTCTACATTGATATATCTAACTGCTTGTCTGACATCTTCCAAAGGATAACTTCAAGGTAACTTGAACTCAGTTAAACTCATCACTTTCCCATTAAATCTATTTCTTCCCGAAATCTGAGCCATTTTCGACATTTCCCTCTCTCATATTTCCCATATTTACTTTTATATTATTATTATCATCATCATTACTATTATTGGTAGAGACAGGGTCTCATTATGCTGCCCAGGCAAGTTTTAAACTCCTGGCCTCAAGCTATCCTCCCAGCCTTGGCCTCCCAAAGTGCTGGGATTACAGACATGAGCCACTGCACCCAGCCTCTCCCTATATCTGAGTAATCATATTCTATCTCCAAACTATTTCTTAATTTTTTTCACTTTTTCCCATCTCTACTACCACCTCTCTGGTCCAAGTCATCATTTTTATTCAACAAGTTTCATTTCACTCAATACATACCATGTGCTATGAACTGTAAGGTGCTATAATACAAAACTTCAAAGGAGCCTCTTGCCTACATTTTGCAAATAACAGGTCTCCCTGCAATCATATTTTCCCATATTGTCATGGTTAATTTCATATGTCAACTTGAGCTGGACTAAGGGATGCTCAGATAGCTGGTAAGACATTGTTCCTGGGTGTGTTTATAAAAGTGTTTCCCGAAGAGATTAGCATTTGAGTCAGTAGACTAATTAAAGATCTCTTCCCACCAATGTGAGTTCGAATTACCTAATCTGCTGAGGGCCCGGATGCAATGAAGAGATCGAGGAAGAGTGAATTTACTCCCTCTCTTCTTGAGATGGGACATCTACTTTTTTTTCTGTCCTCAGACATCAGAGTCCTAGGTTCTTGTGCATTCTGACTCTGAGACTCAAACACCATTGGCCTTCCCATTTCTGGGACATTTGGACTCAAATCACAGCACCCTCTTTCCTGGTTCTCCAGCTTGAATAGGGCATATTGTGGGACTTCTTGGGCTCCATAATCATGTGAACCAGTTCCCATAATAAATTCCCTCTTGCGTATCTCCTATTGGTTCTGTTTCTCTGGAGAACCTAAAATACCTGGTCAGTCTATCATCCCCATTAAAAACAGACTCTCTGTGTGTATATGTGTGTGTGTTAAATGTAAATATCATTGTGTTATTACTTGATAACACATATCTAAATTATATTAGGTATGTAAAGGATTTAGAAAGTATCTGGCACATAATAAATAGTCACTAAATGTTGATCAGTGGAGATACACCGAAAGGTTCAACAAATAGTTTTGTAATAACTGGCCAGTCATTTGAAAAAACATAAAGCTAGAGGTTGAGTACAGTGGCTCACACCTATAATCCTAGTACTCTGGGAGGCTGAGGCAGGTGGATTGTTTGAGCTTACCAGTTTGAGACCAGCCTGAGAAGAGCAAGACTCTGTCTCTATTAAAAATAGAAAAACTAGCTGGGTGTTGTAGCAGGCACCTATAGTCCCAGGTACTTGGGAGGGTGAGGCAAGAAGATTGCTTGAGCCCAAGAGTTTGAGGTTGCTGTAAGCTATGATGATGATGCCACGGCACTCTACCCATCGTAAAAGAGTGAGACTCAGTCTCAAAAAAAAATAAAGAAGGCGGCTCAGCTCCTGTAGCTCAGTGATTAGGTTGCCAGCCACATACACCGGGGCTGGTGGGTTCGAACTCGGCCGAGCCTGCCAAACAACAATGACAACTACAACAATAAAAATAGCCGGGCGTTGTGGAGGGTGCCTGTAGTCCCAGCTACTTGGGAGGCCGAGGCAAGAGAACTGCTTAAGCCCCAGAGTTTGAGGTTGCTGTGAGCTGTGACACCACCATGGCACTCTACCAAGGGTGACATAGTGAGACTCTGTCTCAAAAAAGAAAAAGAAAGAAGAGAAGGAGGGTAGAAGGAGGGAGGAAGGAAGGAAAGAAAGAAGGAAGAAGGAAGAAAGGGAAAAGAAAGAAATTCTTAGTTTAATTATAATGAATCAGTTAAAAACTAAAGTCAATTTTCTGACTTCAAAGTCTGAAGAAGCTGACTCAGTCATACCTGTAGTCCTAGTACTCTGGAAGGATCAGGGAGGTGAATTGCTTAAGCTTAGGAGTTCAAGGCCAGACTGAGCAAGAGTGAGACCTCCATCTCTACTAAAAATAGAAAAACTGAGGCAAGAGGATAGCTTATGCCTAAGAATTTGAGGTTGCTGTGAGCTATAATGCCATGGCACTCTAGTCAGGCGACCAGTGTGAGACTCTGTCCCCCCCAAAAGAAAGTTTGCAGAAGATAAATAAAAAAAAAAGGAACACATACAAAGATCATATAGCCAAAGGAAAGTTGGTGTCCTTGAAAAATGCAGCAAATTAAAAAGAAAAGGTGCTTTAACACATGGTGGCGGGTTCAAACTCGGCCCTGGCCAAAAACTGCAAAAAAAAAAAAAGGATGTACTATGTTCCAAGAAAAACTGCTAATGAACAATTGAAACTAAGATATATCCTGATTAAGCTCTTTAGCTTTAAGGATGAAGAAGGAATTCCTCAGTCGTCCATGTAGAAAAAGCAGATCACCCCAAAGAAGGAAGCATCAGGCCCTCAGCCTTAGCAACATTCAATGGCTGTAGTTTTTTTTTTTTGCATTTTGGCTGGGGTCAGGTTTGAACCTGCCACCTCTGGTATACGGGGCCGGTGCCCTACTCCTTTGAGCTACAGGCACCGCCCACAATGGCTGTAGTTTTGAAAGAAATAAAGTAAACTCCAGGGTATTCTATCTAGTGAAGTTGTCAGTTATGGATACAAGCCAAAGACAGACATTCTTGCACAAGCAAGAATTTAGGGAATGAAGGACATATGATTCCTTACTGGGGAAAAAATACATAAGTTGAAAATGAACCAACCAAGAGATGAATGAAGATACTGGGCAATGGGACTAAAGTAATAGGCAACATCAGAAAAACTATGGGGGGGATGACTTCAAGATTCTCAGGGGAAGAAAATGAAACCCATGAATTTTATTCTTTCTCAAGTTGAGGAGGTCTCACTGTTGCTCAGGCTGGTCTCAAATTCCTGACCTCAAGTGATCCCAGAGTGCTAGGATTACAGGCATGAGCCACATGCCAGGCCATGTTCTTTTGCTTAATTCATATTTTCTTTATTTAAGCATAGCAGCAAGAGATACGTTTTGATACATACTTACGAGTAATTCTCCAAAAGGAGCCATAGGATATCCCATTAACAGTAGTTGAAAATATCTGTTTCCCCATACTCTCATAAATTGTATTAAAGACATTACCAATTCTTCAATGAAACAGCAGTGACATACCCACTATGAACTGAATGTTAATGTCTCCCTCAAATTCATACATTGAAATTTAAACTGCCAATGCCATGATATAAGGACATGGGACCTTTGGAAGGTAATCAGGTCATTTACAAAAGAGACTCTGGAGAGCTTTCTTGCCTTCTTTTTACCAAGAGAGCATTCAAGGAAAAGCCCACGGTCTGCAGTCTGGTAGAACTGGCTGTCTGCAACTCAATTGTCTGCAAGTTCTCACCAGGACCCAATCATACTGGCATGCTGATCTCAGACATCCAACCTCCAGAGCCCTGAGAAATAAATTCCTGCTGTTTATAATGCACCTGGCCTAGGGTGCTTTGTTATAGCCAATCCAACTAAGATAGCTTTTTTTTTTTTTTTCCTGAGACAGAGTCTCACTATGTCACCCTCGGTAGAGTGTTAGAGTGCCGTGGTCTCATAGCTCACTGCAACCTCAAATGCTTGGGCTCAAGCGATTATCCTCAGCCTCCGGAGTAGCTGGGACTACAGGCACCCACCACAATGCCCGGCTATTTTTTTGTTGTTGTTGTCATTGTTGTTTGGCAGGCCTGGGCTGGGTTCAAACCCGCCAGCCATGGTGTATGTGGCCAGCGACCTAGCCACTGAGCTATAGGCACCGAGCCTAAGATAGCTTTTCATACATATTTTTAAAAATTATATAAATCTTGGCTCGCTGCCTGTAGCAAGGTGGTTACAACACCAGCCACATGCACTGAGAATGGCAGGTTCCAGCTTAGCCCCGGCCAGCTAACCAACAATGACAACTGCAACAACAAAAAAAAATAGCTGGCTATTGTGGCAGGTGCCTATAGTCCCAGCTGCTTGGGAGGCTGAGGCAAGAGAATCGCTTAAGCCCGAGAGTTTGAAATTGCTGTGAGCTGTGATGCCCTGGCACTCTACAGAGGGTGACATAGTGAGACTGTCTCAAAAAAAAAAAAAATTATATCAACCTTTTGAAAGGGGTATATCACTGCTATTTTAATTCTATTTCTTTATTTAAAAGTGAACTTGAGCTAGTTTTCAAATGTTTATTAGATGTATTTTCTGTGACTTTTCTAATTTATATCCGTTGCCCATTTTTCTTTGGGTTGCATTTTCTTTATTCTTTTATTAAGTTCTTTCATATATATTAATTATTAATCCTTTATTCATTGTGTATGTTGCAAATATGTTATCTCAGTCTATCATATCTCTCAATCTCGATTATAGCATGTTTCATTGTACAGTTTTAAAATTTAAAGTTTTTTCTATACAGCTTCTGGGTTTTACATCCTACTGAAAAGGAGTATTTCAACTGCAAGATTTAAAAAATATTCTCCTTTATTTCCTTCAAATCCATGATTTCATCTTTTTCACTAAAATCTTAATTATCAGATTCACATAAACTGAGATTATGATATTTAAATGATCAAACGCACAAAGAATTAATTCAAAACCATAATACCAGGTGATTAAGTTACAGTGCAGATGGAAGTTGCCATTGACCAGAATATTTGAGATCTTATCAGTGGCACCCAGCTCACTCTGTAGTTACCTAGAAAGTAGAATTAGTAAACTAATACCCTGAAGGTATTCTCAGAACTAGTAATAAAAGAGGAGACTATTTTATCCAGGAGATCAAAGATTAAAAGATTGCTGGCTAACTTAACTATAGAAGTATAAACTACATGAAGGAGGACTTATCAGCCAGAGGAAATAGCCCTGCAGACTAGTGATTGAAATCCTCTGTTCCTCTTTCCAATATCTTTCTCCTGTGGACAGTGCTGGATACATTCAGCTAAAGTTTATCTCTCTGGCTTTCCTCTATTCCAAGTTGCAATGCAGACTGCATGGACACTTTCTTTCGTTAGATGTGTTAATACCACTGATTAGTAGTCAAGTAGCTGGTCCCAAGAGCCTAAGAGACATTGGGTTTCTTTCAGCACCTGTTGATTAAGTTAAATCTCTCAAGGGCAACCTATTTAAAAGTTCTGGCTTGGCGCCTATGGCTCAAGCGGCTAAGGCGCCAGCCACGTACACCTGAGCTGGAGGGTTCGAATCCAGCCCGGGTCCGCCAAAAAACAATGACAGCTGCAACCAAAAAATAGCTGGGCGTTGTGGTGGGCGCCTGTGGTCCCAGCTACTTGAGAGGCGGAGGCAGGAGATTCGCTTGAGCCCTGGAGTTGGAGGTTGCTGTGAGCTGTGATGCCACAGCACTCTACCCAGGGTGACAGCTTGAGGCTCTGTCTAAAAAAAAAAAAAAAAAAAAAAAAAGGTTCTAAGTACTAAATGCAACAGTTTCAGCTGGAAAAGAAAGACAGACTTGAAGAAGAATTACTGAACAATAGAAGACAATGCATAACAGATGAAAAGTTGATAGCACCAGAGAATTATTGAAGGTTTTTAGGCATGGAAATGATTGATAAAAATGATGAGGAAAACTGGTTTTTCACTCACCTGACAATGAAAGGGGGAGTCAGGGCATAGTAGGGACTATGCAGCCAGAGAGAGTAGGTAAGAAGCTGTTACAGTCATCTAGACAAGGCCAGCCCCAAATCCTCACCAGCAGGGTCTATAACAAATTCATCTCTCTATCCTTGGCACTCAGCCTAAATCCTGGCATGGAGGTATTGAGTTGGTAGTTTCCGGTACCTCAGATGTCTTTTGTGCCAAAATAATATTTACTTTTTTAATTTATTAATCCTATTAATTTGGCTTAGCATTATCTTTCTTTGTACTAATATAACCATTTATTGAGGGCCCACCATGTGGCAGACACTTAAAAATTTTTATATAATTCCTATAACAACTCTATAAAGATCTATAGATAAGCAAAGCAAGATTCAAAGAATTTCAAGAAATTTGTGCGAATTTCCATAGATAGAAAATGACAACTCAGACACCAAACATATCACAAATTGAGAGAAATGAAGTTTTGTTTTGCCATTAATCATTATAAAAATTATTTTATGATGACAAAACCTGAGCCACAGGTAAGCTAAAATAGTGGTCCTCCATTTCTTGATCCTATCAGTAAAAAAAGCACATAATCCCCCAACATATTTATATCATCATCAGCTAATATCTTAAGGGACAATATAAATGTAGGGCAGGATTCATTAGTACGTATAATACATGTAAATCTGTATTTCTAATTTTTTTTTTTTTTTTTGGAGACAGAGCCTCAAGCTGTCACCCTGGATAGAGTGCTGTGGCATCACAGCTCACAGCAACTTCCAATTCCTGGACTCGAGCGAGTCTCCTGCCTCCGCTTCCCAAGTAGCTGGGACTAGAGGCGCCCACCACAACGCCCGGCCATTTTTCGATTGCAGCCGTCATTGTTGTTTGGCGGACCCAGGCTGGATTCGAACCCGCCAGCTCAGGTGTACGTGGCTAGCGTCTTAGCCGCTTGAGCCACAGGCGCCGAGCCAAATATTCTTAATAATTTCAAAATTTTTGCTGACTTCTTGTCAGATCGGATTAGTTTATAATTG
>CAUYRH010080278.1:0-17330 GCA_963574655.1 Perodicticus potto | reverse complement strand
AAATAAAACACAAACACAAAATAAAAAAAACAAACAAAACAAACCCCCAAACCACCGGGCCAGGGGCAGGGAAAAAACACACAATTTGACCCCCTTTGGCCCTGTTGGCCCCCCCCCCCCCCCCCCCCCCGTTAAAAAGGACAAATTAAGAAAATAAAAGATTAATGCTAAGGTGTATATGTGTGTGTGTGTGCCGGGGATAGGGTAGATGCATATCACACAGGGAATACCCAAGGAAGCCCACAGGGTCAGGTTAGATCCTGGGTAAGATAAGACAGTGAGGGCAAGGGCCCTCACAACTTAAGCCAAACCTGAGCCGAGCCCAGGTGCCAAGGGGCCCTGCCCCAGCAGGAAAAACGTGTCAGGCCTGGCTATGCCCCTCCTCCCTTTGGGGTCAGATAGTAGTGGCCCAGGCCCGCTGGGCTGGGGAGAGACACAGGCTCTGCCTACCCATCTGGGCTGCCTGTAGAGAGAATGGGGGGTCACTGCTTAACAATGGCACCTGCCTCAGCCCCAGCAGACCACAAGAGGCTGGCCCCAGACTCACTCAGTACTTCCAGTAGCCGTGCAGACACAGCATCCTTAGCTACCTCATGCCCATCCTGCCCATCTGGGGAAAGCACAACCCAGATGAGGCCACTGAAGGGCACTGGATGCCCAGGGATCACAACCTGGTACCAGAAGCGATGCCAGCCAGCAGGTCCTGTGCCCAAACACTTGGTGAGGAACACCGGGCTGCCCAGTTTCATTTGTTGGCACAAAAACTGCAGGGCAGCCCGAGCCCCTTGGAACCCTATTTTGTCCCTGGTCAGGGCCAACCGGCTGCCCTCTAGCTGTAGACCTTTCAGAGAGGGACCCACAAGCTGCTGGCGGAGTCGCTGCTTCAGGTCAGGCTTGAGCCACTCCACAGTCACTTGCTCTCCGCAGAGGTGTGACTGGCCTGCAGGAAAAATGCAGAAACAAGGGCAGGTTTAAGCCCTGGGCCCAAGCCTCCAAGACTGTGAGCCCTCTGGAATTAGGCCTTTGTTTAATTCGTAGCCTCCCCTTTTCCTGATAGTGTGACCTTGGGTAACAGAAGACAATGCTAAGAGAAGACAAGCCTTCTCTAGGATTATCTTTAATTGAAAAGGGGGTATAGCAGTGGCTTATGCCAGTAATCCCAGCACTTGAGAGGCGGAGGCGGGTAGATTGCCTGAGCTCATTAAGTTCAAGACCTCATCTCTAAAAAATAGATGGCGTTGTGGCTGGCACCTGTCGTCCCAGCTATTCAGGAGGCTGAGGCAAGAGAATTGCTTGAGCCCAAGAGTTGGAGGTTGCTGTGAGCTGTGGAGTCCACAGCACTCTACCCAGGGCGACAAAGTGAGACTCTGACTCAAAAAAAAAAGGGAGGGGATATAATACAACTGCTATCTCTCCTAGTTTCTTCATAACTGTCATAACTAATCTATACCTAGAATACTTGCCACGAGTCAGGAAACTCAAAGCTAAGCACCGCATAGCCATCATGTTACTTCTCAATAGAGTCTGAAGAAACAGGTTCTATAGTAGATAATTGGTAGGCTCAATTGGATTTCTCTGGGTAAGGCAATTTTCTCCTACAACAGTTTCTTTGGGATGTTGAGGTGTAAGTCACGAAGTTATGCACCGGGAGCGTTCTAATTTTAGGTAGGTGATGGTAGTACCACTGGAAATTTAAAAAGCCTGATCAAGTAGTGAAAGGTTGCAAACTCAAGCATGCTTGCCTCAAGACTTTTGACTTTATCCGCTACACGTAAAGTTCCTGGCACAACGCCTTTGGCCCAGCCGCCCTTCCCCCAATTACCCCCCGCCCCCGCATCTGTACCCCTACCTTCCACCAGGGCCTTTTTGGCCATGGCAGCCGCGCGATGCGAACTAAACTTGAGCAGCGCGATCTGCGAGAGCGCCGGCCCAGGGCTGGGCAGCAACCGCGCCTCCTGCAGGCCGGGACCCAGGGGCTGCAGCGCAAGCAGCAGCGCGCGACGGCTCAGACTCGGCGGTAGCCCGTCCACGCTCAGCTCGCACTTCTCGGTGCTGCGGCACACTAGAAGCGGACAGGACGGCCGCAGCGGGTGATTGTGCAGCGTGGCTATGGCTGCCTGCGCGCCGCGCCGCGAGCTGTAGCGGGCATAGGCAAAGCCGCGGTTCAGGCCGCTGAAGGTCATCATCAGGCGGAACTCGTAGAGGCGGCCCACGCGCTGGAACAGTGGGATCAGCTGGTGCTCGTACACGTCCTGGGGCAGCCGCCCAATGAACACCTCGGACCCAGCTGGCGGCGGGCTCCCCACCCAGCCTGGGGGAAAGGGGTGTGGAGGGCACCATCATCCACCGGGATGGTTCCGGATTCGGAGCCCTCGGAGCCCACGGACCCAGAGCGGGGAGGGGGCAATGTTAGGAAACGTCTGTTTAGTGAGCACAACGCCGTACCCCGGCTTGTTAGCATAATTAGGTGCCTGAGTTAACCACCGGGCTAGCACAGTGTAGGTGCACTTAACCTCCCTTCCTAGATGGGGCGGGTGGGTGGGGAGCCAGCCAAATTTCCTCATCTGCCTGGGGGTGTAAATGCGGGTAGTCGGGGTTTCTGCTGGAGGGTGAGGGCAGGCCCCTCCCCCACAGGGGGCCGTTCCGGGCCGATGTAGCGCTGCAGGCACAGGAGCCGAGACTACCGTACCTGGGGGTGGCCCGCCATACTTTCTCTGCCCGTTCACCTGCACCAGGCGGATACCAGTCTCCCTCACCCACGCCTCCAGCGCCGCCTTGTTCTCTGGATTCACCCTCTCGCACCACAGCTGCGAGGGAAAAGGTAGGTTGGAACGCAGGATCCTATAGACCGCCACCAACTCGCTTGTGGTATTTGGGGTGAGGGGGGTCCTTGTAGTCGTACCCTGCGCAGGTGGAGCTCGTTGGTCCCCTGTAGCCAATCACTTACCTCACACTCGCGTTTGGACTGCATGGTCTCCCGCGGGCTCCCTCGTACCTCCTTTATAACTTCCTCCCCAATCGGCCTCTGGAAGCTTCCCTACCCCTCCACCCCGCAAGCCCTCATTGGCTCTGAACACGACCCCGCCTCCCAAGGGGGTGGAGGTATGTACTGCACGTGCGCCGCGGGGCCTCGGACCCTCAGGTGGAAGCTGGAAACAGTAGCAAGCAGGTCCGGTCCTCAGCTTGCCGCAGTCTCCTGAGGAGCGGCTCGCAAACCGCAGGGTGGGTGTCGGGGGGCCAGAACTCAGGTCACCCTTCATCCAGGGGAAGAGCCTGTGGGGGTGTACTGTAAGTCCTTCTCCCCTTCCCACCCCTAAAGTGGTCTGAATGAGAGGCTCAGGCACTGCCGGGAAGGCAGGCCTAGGCAGTGACACAGGCAGGCTCTAGTGGTTTAGGCATTTTATTGGCCCTTGGCAATTGGTTGTAGGGAGGTATCCACTTCATCTGCCGTGAGGCCCAGCAGGTAAGACCATCTAGGGCCAGGTCCCTTTAGCCCAGGAGTACAGATTGGACCAAGCTCCTGGGGCCGTCTGTGGAAAATGGCCTAGTTAGTACCTGGCCATTTTTACCAGTAATTACCAATAAAATAACCATAATAAAAATTGTAAAGCCTCTGTTCTGACCACTTTTCAAGTCTTCCTGCTGGAACAGAAATGTGCAAAGGTTGTTAAAGTACATATGCAGAGTTTTGTCTTAGCCTCAAGTAGTGCCAGTCCCACTTTCTTCCCTCCTGACAGTTTGCTCAGTTCAGCAGATGCAGAAGGGCTGGCTTGTTCTCCTTTTGATTTCCTCCACAAGGTCTTCTCTTCGTACATCCACCTGGAGGGAGGGGGTAGAGGGGTGGTGTAAGCATCTTCCACTCCACTGCTCCCTGAGTGCCTATTTCCTTCTCTAGTCATCAGGTTTGGCTCAACTGGGAGCAGGAACCCAGACACCTGGGGGTAGACAATGCTTCTTGGGAGAGCCAAAAAGACATACGGTATATGTGGGATGGAGCTCTTACCCTACTAAGGCAAAAGGTTAAGCCCTTAGGTCCCTCATAAGTTGGTGCTAACATGAATGCCAGGCTTTTGCTCAGGTTTTGAATGGGCATGGACCTGCCAAGGTGGCATACATTCCTTGTCCTGTAGCCTTCCTGCCCACCCTTCCTCACCTCTTCTCTGCTAGCCACTGAACGAAGCTTGATGACCCCGTCCTTGAGCTCCTGCTCGCCAATGATGGCCACCAGTGGGATGCCTGCCTCCTCGCAGTATTGCAACTGGTTCAGTAACTTGGGGTTCTTCTTGTAGATCAGTTCAGCCTGCAGGGCACCAGAGCAGAAGATGAAGGCTGGCTTCTGCTGTCCTCAGAGACAACCTCTGGGGGGCTCAAGCTAACACCTTGCTTTTTTTTTTTTTTGAGACAGAACTTCAAGCTGTTGCCCTGGGTAGAGTGCCGTGGCATCACAGCTCACAGCAACCTCCAACTCCTGGGCTTAAGCGATTCTCTTGCTCAGCCTCCCAAGTAGCTGGGACTACAGGTGCCCACCACAATGCCCGGCTATTTTTTAGTTGTAGTTGTCATTGTTGTTTGGCAGGCCCAGGCTGGATTAGAACCAGCCAGCTCAGATGTATGTGGCTGGCGCCTTAGCTTCTTGAGCTACAGGCGCTGAGCCAAGCACCTTGCTCTTAGCTCCACCCCACACAGGAGTCTCTGAGGTGAGTTTTTATTTAGTTTGTGCCCAGCACTCCCAAGTTTGCTGCCACCTTGGGCTTGCCTCCTGTACCTTGATCCCAGCATCCCACAGTTCTGAGACAAGCTTCAGTCTCTCCTCTAGCAGCTTCTTCTGTGCAGATGCTACAAGCACTTGTGTCTCTGTAGTCCGTACCTTCTCCTCCAAAGCCTAGGGAAGGGGTATATAAGAGTCAGAGAGCTGGGCTAACACCTTTGAGGAGCAAACAGCAGGCTTTAGTCAGGATTTTGAGAGACTAGGGACAATTTGGTGAGCCCCATCAGTCTTCTTATCTAGTAATTGGGCATAAAGTAACTCTTAGAAGATACAAGAGATGAACTGACTTGTACATGTGATTTGCTAGAATAAATAACCTAAGGAAAGAGAAAAGGTAGCTTATTTACACTAACTTCAAGGTCATCGTCTAATACCTTAGAGCAGGTGTCCTCAAACTTTTTAAACAGGGGGCCAATTCACTGTCTGTCAGACTGTTGGAGGGCTGGCTATAGTTAAAAAAAAAACTATGAACAAATTCCTATGGACACTGCACATATCTTATTTTGAAGTAAAAAAACGGGAACAGGGGCAGCGCCTGTGGCTCAAAGGAGTAGGGCACCGGCCCCATATGCCAGAGGTGGCGGGTTCAAACCCAGCCCCAGCCAAAAACAAACAAAAAAAAAAAAAACGGGAACAAATACAATTTACACCGAAGCATGTGGCCTGTGGGCCGTAATTTGAAGACTCCTGCCTTAGAGAGTCACCAGATCACCCACGCAGAAGTACTACTATGAGTCCACCCCAGGCAATCAGATCACCCTGGCAGTTCTAGTCCCTACTTACTATTTATGAGACCATGCTTGTTATACTTCAGTTACAGGGTACAACCCAGGGTATGTAAGGGAGAATCCTGCTACCCTTTGTCTTTTTCTGGAAAATTATTTTCATAGTACTTGCAACATAAGATGCCTATTAGAATGACCTCAAGTGGGAAACATAGGTGGTTTCCACCTTAGAGAAAACACATAGAGAATGATGGAAAGGTTGCCAGAGTATTCCTCAGAGGATGAAATGCAACCAGCCATTTAAGAGCAGCAGGAAAAAGAAGGGCTTGAGGCCATTAAAAGCTTCCTTGGTGTTAATCTAGGCAGCCATCTGAGGGATCCCAGGGCTGCAGACACATGCTTCTCACTTAAAAGACATTATAGAGTAGTTAGGGGCAAGAATTTATAGTAAGACTGCCTGGATTCAAATTCTGATGTTGCCACTTGTATGTTTACAGCTTTGAGCTAGTTACTTAACCTACAGTGCTTCAGTTTCCATATCAAAGGGCTGTTGAATTACATTAGATAATGCATGAAACACTCTCTCCCCACTGCAAACACAATGCCTGGCACATGACAGTAAAATGTTAAGCCTTCTGTATCATGAAGAAGAATTGTGTCTTGGATACACCAGCCTAGATTCCTTACAGCTCCGAGGGAAGGCAGGACCCAGAGCAGAGGATTTCACTGAAAGAAAGATTAAGTATTTATTAAACTGGCCTGTAATGGGGTAAGAATCTGTGAAGGACAGCAATCATCTTTTCTCTGTTTTTCTGAGATAGTTCTTGCCCAAAATAGCACAACTTGCTCCCTTGGTGATCAGAGCTAGTTTGTGTGAAACCACCTGCTCAAACTGCCTCTGCCAACCCCTGAGAACCTACCTCTAGTCTTTGCTCCACAATAGAAAAGATCCGCTCCACTCCAATGCTGAGCCCCACGCATGGTACCTTGCGCCCTTTGGGGTCAAACATGCCCACTAGCCCATCATAGCGCCCTCCGGCAGCCACACTGCCCACACCCAAGGGCTCTTCCCCTGTCTGGGCTGGGGTCTGTAGCAGCACTGCCTCATAGATCACCCCCGTATAGTAGTCCAGCCCTCGAGCAAGGCTCAGGTCAAAGGAGATCTGTGAAGACAAGAACAAGGTCAACAGCACATTACAATTAGAGACCTGAAGCCTCAGAACTCAGCCAGATCTCCCATCCCCAACTTGACTCACCTTTTCATCGATGCCAAACAGGGTCAGGTATTCAAATAGCAGCTTCAGGTCTCTCAGGCCCTCCAAGGCCTGCTTATTTTGGGATAACTTAAGATCCTGGAGTAGCTGCTCCACCAGGGACACCCCACCTGGAGAGACAGATTTGTGAATGAGACTGACAAAAAGAAAAAAGGGGGTCCCCCTTTTTGCCTGGACTTAAACTGCACATGCATGTATGTGTGTACACACACTCTCTTTCTCCTACACATATACACACACCTTGAATAATTTCAACTTTAGGATTAAGGGGATTGGGATGCTGCTGGGGAGGCTGGGTTCAGCTCCTCACCATGCTGCTGGACATAGTCCCCAATTCGGTCAGCCACCTCTGGTGCAAGGCCCTTCTCTCCCACCATCTCATTCTTCACTTCTTCCCAGGACACCTGGGTAGAGAGATAATAGTCAGGGACCCCAGGGTAGCTTCCCCACCATAGAACAAATGTGGACCCTCCCTGGGGAAAGGTTTTGGAGCAGTAGCCATCCTCTAACCTACATCTTGGGGCTCATCTTTCTCTGGTGGACACAGAGGGAAGTACCTTTTTCTCTTAATCTTTTCCATTTCTCAAGAAGGAAGAGTGGGACCTGGGAAAAGAGGAGTTAAGTGCTTGAGTTATTACCTTGTCCAGCTTGTCCACTGAGGAGCAGATGGTACGAAACTTGCTGTCAGGAACACCACAGATAGCAAACATCCCATCTAGGATACGCCTATCATTTACCTGTGGGGACCCAATGCATAGTGAGGAGAGAATCTTCTATTCTTTACGTGACCCTCAATAGCAGTCACTTGGGTTACTGGTCTCTCTCTGAGAGGCCAGACCCTACATTACCCTCCCAGCACCATGGGCTCTGACCTTGACCAGGAAGTCACCTATCTGAAGTGAACTCAGGATCTCACACATGATCTTCAGGCACTCTGCATCAGGGATCATGGGGTCAAACTGCCCAGCAATGTCAAAATCCTGCAGGAAGAGGGGTAGCTAGAGATCTCAGAGGGTCAACCTTCTTAAAAGAGGACTCCTGGGAGTTTGTTCTCCATGTAGGCTTGTTTGAACTCAAGTCATATAGATCATCCCCTTCATTGTCTATGTCTGACATTAGACCAGAGGAAAACCCCTGCATTTGGGGGCCTTTTGCTAGTCCTAGCTTTCTTTCCCATCTATTGGGCTATTCCTCTGTTTACAATTGCATCATCATCTTCTTTAATTCTTCCTATTACTATGGGGCAATTATATGGTCTTAATGGGGCAATTATATGGCCTTAGTGTTTAACCATTTTCTCTGATCCAGAAGCTCTGCCATCAGTCTGGATAATTTGACATCTCAAATCTAATTTCCTGATCCTGTGCTGTGATCATATTATTGTAGTTTAACCATAAAGAACACTGGACCACAGTTTCTAGTCTTGATTTTGCCTTTCTTATCATTATGGTCACTTCATCTGTTCAATATCAAGTTTACTCATATGTAAAATGGAGATGATTTTACTCTCCTCTGTTCTCCACAGTGCCATTTTAGCTTGAGGGAGCACCTGAGTTCCTCATCCTATCCCATAGTTTCCCACACTCACACACTGGTAGAATTCCCGGTATCGGCCTCGCGTCATGGCTGGGTTATCTCGCCGATATACCTTTGCTATGTGGTAGCGTTTAATGTTGGTGAGTTTATTCATCGCCAAATATCGAGCAAAAGGAACCTGATGACAAAGAGTTAAGGAGAAAACTCCTTTTGTCTCTGTCTGGAAGTTGATTATTAGCACCAATAGCAGCTGGGGTTTAAACCCTCCCTGGGCAAGTAAAATCACCCGTAAGATTAACAGCATTTCTGGACATCAGAAAGAAATCACCTGTGCTACCACAAGGGGCAGATGGAAGTTTCAAGAAAGAATTAAGTTTCCTTTGTCTTTGACAGTGTCTCTTTTGGACTATGTTGAACATGGCATGGGGCTGGGCAGATTGGCTATGCACCAGAAAAAGGGCCCCATGTGAGATTTCTAAGCAGATGATTCTTTGTGTACCTTGGAGACAAAGGAAATGTGTTGTTGGGTCTTAAATTAAGGAGGATTTTGTCACTTGGACAGGACAGGGGGCTGTAACAGAGTTGGAACTGATCCCTGACAGTTTCTAAGGTTATGCTATGTTTAGCCAAAGTTCCACTGCTGGCTTAGAAAAGTAATTCCTCTAACTGCTAAAGGCCTCATATTTGATCTTCCAGCTATCTGCCTGTCCCTAAACCTGAGGCTAGAAATAGCTCCAGCCGGGGGGGGGGGGGGGAGGGGGGGAGTGTCAATCTAGCCAAAGTCTTAAGGGCCCCAATTTAGAAAGATACAGTGAGGTCATAGCGAAGGGATAGCAGCTCCCCACCCTGGTCCTTCAGGTCATAGATAAGCTTAGAATCTTCACCATATTTTCCGGTCAGTGTTTCCTGGAGAAAACATAAAGAAATGTGGTAATAAATGTAACAATTAAAAAAGAAATTTAAAAAAATCTATTTCTAGGCAGGGTGCAGTGGCTCACGCCTGTAATCCTAGCACTCTGGGAAGCTGATGCGGGTGGATTGCTTGAGTTTACGAGTTCAAGACCAGCCAGAGCAAAAAAGCAAGACCCCGTCTCTACTAAAAATAGAAAAACTGAGGCAAGAGGTTCACTTGAGCCTGAGTTGGAGGTTGCTGTTAGCTATGACACCATAGCACTCTACCCAGGGCAATAGCTTGAGAATCTGTCTCAAAAAAAAAAAATCTATTTCTAGAGTAAAAGAAAAATTTGGAAATAAAAACCTACCACTCTGACATGGCTGATTTCAATTCATCTACATTTTCCTCTGCTCTTTATCCCATTTCTTAGGTGTTTGATGTAGTTATAATCAAAAGGAAACACCAATTTTGTATTTTTTGCTTTTTTCATTTCCACTTTACGACTGAAGTATTACTTTTAAAAGATGGATATTCCAGCAGAAGCTCTGTACTTAACCTCCTCCCTAATGTTATACTGTTAGATGTTTAGGTTATCCCACTAAAGTTTTCATAACATTTCAACAAACATACTTGGGCACATTGCATTTTCTGTTTTAAAAATATTTTTCTTGAGGATAAACTCCTAAGAGTGGGTTTATTAGAATGGCAAACATGTTTTGAACAATGCCAGAAGCCTGTCTTAACATGACAGCAGTCCTTGCACTGTGATGTCTTTAATAGGTGATAATATATTGCACTTACCAGACTTGCAAAGATTAAAAAGCCTGAAATTACCCATGTATAGAATAAGAAACATTCATGTACTGGTGTTAAAAGCTGAATTATGTCCATTCATATGCTGAAGACCTAACTCCCAGTAACCTTAGAATGTGACCGTTTGGAGATAGGTTCTTTAAACTAAAATGAAGTCCTAAGTGTGGGCCCTATTCCAATATGTCATTATAAGAAGGGGAAACTTTATTTATTTGGTATGCAAAAACCTAGTCTTAGCTAGGTTTATTTATTTTGCATGAAAAACTGTGAATTTTAAGAATGTGAGCTTTCAAAGATACAGCCATTGATAAGAAAAGCTAAATGTCACTTTTTTTTTTTTGAGACAGTCTTACTCTCTTGCCCAGGCTACAGTGCTGTGGCATCAGACCAGTTCAAAGCAACCTCAAACTCCTGGGTTCAAGTAATTCTCCTGCTTCAGCCTCCCCAGTAGCTAAGACTACAGGTGACCACCACAACAGTCAGCTTTTTTTTTTCCACTTTTAGTAGAGATGAGGTCTTGCTTACTCAGGCTGGTCTTGAACTCCTGAGCCTGAGGGATCCTCCTGCCTTGGCCTCTCAGAGTACTAGGACTACGGGCATTAGCCACCATGCCAGGCGTAAATGTCACTTTTTTAAAAAATCATGTGAACAATATGGTACTTATTCAAAGTCCTCAGTAGTTAAGGTCTCTAGATCCAGCTTTTGAGGCAAGATAAGCAAGAGGGAAAAGCAAAATCAATCCATCAGATCTAGCCATAGTTCTCTCAACAATTCTGACTACTCCTTATTCCTTATTTTCATTTCACTTCTCACTTCTGTTGAGCACTGTCTGCCCAAAGGGCTGGAAGACTTTCACAGATCACAGCTCAGCAACTTTTTAAAATTTTAAATGCCAGCCAGAAAAAGAAAAAAGAGAGGCAGCATTTTGAGCAAGAGTGGAGTAATGTTTGTCCAAAAGTAGCTGGTTGCTGCCTTGAATATGTGGGCTGGCATAAGTCTCTGCACCTTCTCCTTGGTTTCACTCTTAAGAAGGGAAAATTTAGGCTTGGCGCCTGTGGCTCAAGTGGCTAAGGCGCCAGCCACATACACCTGAGTTGGTGGGTTTGAATCCAGCCCTGGCCTGCCAAACAACAACGGGTGCAACCAAAAAAATAGCCAGGCGTTGTGGTGGGCGCCTGTAGTTCGAGCTACTTGGGAGGTGGAGGCAAGAGAATCGCTTGAGCCCATGAGTTTGAGGTTGCTGTGAGCTGTGATGCCACAGCACTACCCAGGGCGACAGCTTGAGGCACTGCCTCCAAAAAAAAAAAAAAGAAGGGAAAATTTAGATAGACACAGAGGAAAAATGATGTGACAACAAAGAGAGACAATGGCCATTTAGAATCCATGGAGAAAGTCTTGGAATAGATCCTTTCCTCATGGTTGTCAGAAGGAATCAAATCTGTCAACATGTTATTTTAGACCAATAGTCTCCAGAACTGTGAGAAAATAAATTTCTGTTGTTTAGGCCACCTAGTCTATGGTACTATTAATGGCAATCCTAGCAAACTAATTTAGTAGGTAAAAATATTCCCATGAATATGTATAATTATATATCTATGAAAAAGGAAACAGGTACTCTATTAATGATACAAGGAAACGAATTAACATAATTTTCAAATAGTCATAGTCTGAAAGGAATAATGTAGGTCAGTGTGATAGAGGGAGAGGTTACTTTTATTTATTTATTTATTTAGAGACAGAGTCTCCCTATATTGCCCTAGGTAGAGTGCTGTTGCAAAACAGCTCACAGCAACCTCAAACTTTTGGGTTTAAGCGATTCTCTTACCTTAGCATCCCAAGTAGCTGGGAATAAAGAGGCCTGCCACAACGCCTGGCTATTTTTTTTTTTTTTGTGGTCTTTGGCCGGGGCTGGGTTTGAACCTGCCACCTCTGGCATATGGGGCCGGTGCCCTACTCCTTTGAGCCACAGGTGCCGCCCCGCCCAGCTATTTTTTTCGTTGTTGTTGTCACTGTGTTTTTAGCAAGCCCTGGCCATGTTCAAACCTGCCAGCCCCAACCACTGAGGCTGTATGTGGCCGGTGCCCGAACCACTGAGCTACAGGCGCTAAGCTGAGAGGGCTACTTTAGACAAGGTAGTTGGAGAAGATTGAGGAGTAGCATTTTAGCTGAGCTCTGAAATTAAAATCTATATTCTCTAATCTGACATAAGTCATGAAAATAGCTAGAGAAAAAAAAGAGTTCAGGTAAAGGGAAGAGCAGAGGCAAGTGTCCTGGGGTAGATACATATTTAGCATGTCCCATGAATAGAGAGAAGACTGAGTAGCATGATAGGCAAGAGGAAGAATAGCATGCGACTAGGAGAGAAAGTCAGTAGCCAGATCATAAAGGGTCTTGTAAACTTGAGTAAAGAGTTTGGGTTGTATTATTATTCTAATGAGTTTAAGCAGGGAATGATGCAATCTGGTTTTGTTTTAGAGCAGTGGTTCTCAACCTTCCTAATGCTGCCACCTTTTTTTTTTTTTTTTTGCAGTTTTTGGCTGGGGCTGGGTTTGAATCCACCACCTCCAGCATATAGGGCTGGCGCCCTACTCCTTTGAGCCACAGGTGCCGCCCTACCGTGACCCTTTAATACAGTTCCTCATGTTGTGGTGACCCCGAACCATAAAATTAGTAGCAACGAAAATAATTTTATGGTTGGGGGTCACTACAACATGAGGAACTGTATTAAAGGGTCGCAACATTAGGAAGGTTGAGAACCACTGTTTTAGAGATCAGGTCTATGTTGCCCAGGCTGGAGTGCAGTAACTATTCACAGGTGTGATCATGGCACAGTGCAACCTCAAACTCCTGGGCACAACCTCAAACTCTTGTCTCGGCCTGCTGAGTAGCTGGAACTACAGGTTTGTGCCACCACACCTGGATGCAATTTGGGTTTTAATAGCGAAGAACTAGAAATGACCATAAGATCCATCCATAGGAGACTGGTTACATATTTATATGTGCATATGTGTGTTTTGCATGTATCTAGAAAACATCCCAAGTACAGGCATCATGGAATTCAATGTAGATAGAAGCCAGACCAACTTCTACTCCTAAAAAGGGCTCTCTTTTGTGAGCTGCTGGCCACAACCAAGATAAATAAAAAGGCAGGCCCTCTCCTTCTAAGCCAGTCCTGTCCCTGTTCTGAGTGGAGAAAATACTGGGCTGTGTCCACAAAGCTTTTGAGTCCCCACTTTCTTGTCTTTCTCTGTTATTCATTTACCCCCTCTTCCACCATGCAGTTTCCCCTCACCTTTAGTTCAAACACAGGTGTATCAATTACTTCTGCACCATGGCGCTTGAAACAGCGGATGATTACATCAAACACTTTCTCCCGAACTGCCATCTGCCGGGGACTGTAGTCTCTTGTGCCCTTGGAGTCAAAATCAGCCAAAGACCCAGGGATGAGACTTTAAAACAAGAACAGTAAGATCTGGAAACATAAACGGTTGACTTCAACAAGGTCAGTGAGTTTTGGAAAGCGGATTTTGCCCTAAACAGATTTTCCTATAGGCCACAGAGTTGTAAAACAAGTACAAGTACTTCCTTATTAATTCCCACACCCATTTGCTACTCACCTTCTAAATTATACTCCCTTTTATGTTTAGTTCTATTTTCTAGATTTATTAGAACTCTTTTCTCTAAGCAGTTTCTCTAAAAACTTTCTGGGATAACTGAACATTTCCCTGTCTAATAGAAAACACCTATCCGATACCAGGCACATAAGCAATATAGCCTGGCTCAATTATTTGATCCCAAATTTTACAAACAATTTTTCTTTCCCAACATAACTTTTCTTTTCTTCTTCTTTTTTTTTTTTTTTTTTTTTGAGACAGAGTCTCAAGCTCTCTCCCTGGATAGAGTGCTTTGACATCACAGCTCACAGCAACCTCCAACTCCTGGGATTAAGCAATTCTCTTGCCTCAGCCTCCCAAGTAGCTGGGACTACAGGTGCCCATTTCAATGCCCGGCTATTTTTTGGTTGTAGTTGTCATTGTTGTTTGGCAGGCCCAGGCTGGATTCGAACCTGCTGGCTCTGGTGTATGTGGTTGGCGCCTTAGTTGCTTGAGCTACAGGTGCCGAGCCCAACATAACTTTTCTTAAGTTCTAATTAGTACTGTTTGTTCTCTAATTTGTTTCTGATAACAGCCCTATGACACAGGCTGGGCAGACACATTTTATAGACAAATTATAGGATGTTGAGAAATTAATTCATTACCAAAGGCCACTCTGCATATTTGTGGCAGTCGACCAGAATTTTGTTCTTCTTCCATGTCACAACTTCTAGTCTGGAACTTTACCTACTCCAAAGTCTTTGGTTTTAGAACCTCTTTACATTCTTATTATTTATTAAGGACTCCAAAGTAGATTATACTTACCAATATTTACTGCATCAGAAATTAAAATTGTAGAAATTTAAAAATATTCACTTAACAAATAATAAATCCACTACTATTAACACATGTAATATTTAGGGAAATATGTAACTATTTTCCAAAACAAAAAAGATTTAGTGAGAAGAGTGGCACTGATTTACATCTTTGTAAATCTTTCTGTCCCGCCTAATAGAAGATAGCTGGATTCTCACATGCTTTTCATGTCCAATCTTTGATGGTATGTTGTGCTGGATGAACTATATGAAGAAAAATCTAACCTTACACAGATAAATAGTTGTAAAAGGAGAAGTATTTTTTCTTTTTGCACATGTATTCTGACTAAGGGAGGAGTACATGAATAAACTTTTCAGCTAACTGTGGATATTCTTTCATACTATATCAAAATCTAACAAGTGAAAGTTTCTTAAAGATTCGTTGCAATGTGGAATCTGAAAACCTTATCAATGAACTTTTCATACTGTTAACAGTAAAATCCATGTCTCACTCATGTAAGGTACGCAGAATAGTCAAATTCATAGGGACAGAAAATAACATATTTGTCACGAGGTGCTGAAGTGGAGGTGTGATACTGTTTAATGAGTGTAGAGTTTCAATTTGGGATAAAAAAATTCCAAACATGGCTAGGGGTGATGGTTGTACAACAATGTGAATATATTTTATGCTACTGAGTTGTACACTTAAAAACCGTTAAAATGGTAAATTTTATGTGATGTACATTTTTCCAAATAAAAAAAATTCATTGCGGCTCAGCGCCTGTGGCTCAAGTGGCTAAGGCACCAGCCATGTACGCCTAAGCTGGCGGGTTCAAATCCAGCCCGGGCCCGCCAAACAACAATGACGGCAGCAACCAAAAAATGGCAGGGCGTTGTTGTGGTGGGCGCCTGTAGTCCCAGCTACTTGGGAGGCGGAGGTAAGAGACTCACTTGAGCCCAGGAGTTGGAGGTTGCTGTGAGCTGTGATGCCACAGCACTCTATCCAGGGTGATAGCTTGAGGCTCTGTCTCAAAAAAAAAAAAAAAAAAAATTCATTGCTTTATCTTGTACTTTGAAAGGATCCTTTGCCCATGAATGATTTTAGAACATCATACATTAGTCATTTGGAAAATATTAGTTTGCTGATAATAGTTATATAACAACTTTTGATATATTTCATTATCAGAAAGCCATATTTGTTAACATCACCAAAGACCTCATCAGGAAAGTTTTTAAGTATTAAGAAGCTGTCCAGTCCATGGTTTCTAAAATTCTAACTTCTAAATCAGTGATTTTCAACTACCATGCCTTGAACATTTTTATTTATTTTTATTTTTTTGAGACACAGTCTCACTTTTTTGTCCTTGTTAGAGTGCCGTGGCCTCATAGCTCACAGCAACCTCAAACTCTTGGGCTGAAGTGATCCTCTTGCCTCAGTTTTTCATTTTTAGTACAGATGGGGGGGGTCTCACTCTTGCTCAGGTTGGTCTCAAACTCCTGAGCTTAAGCAATCCACCCGCCTAGGCCTCCCAGAGTGCTAGGATTGCAAGCGTGAACCACTATGCCCAGCCTGAACTTTTTTTTTTTTTTTTTTTTTGCAGTTTTTGGCCAGGGCTGGGTTTGAACCCACCACCTCCGGCATATGAGGCCAGCGCTACTCCTTTCAGCCACAGGCACTGCCCAGCCTGAACATTTTTAAAGATCATTAATTAGATTATTTTCAAAAGAAGTTCAAGATGCAGTAAGTATATTCTTGTTTTACTCTTTTTTTGATCAACATAATTTACGTGCAAAAGTTTATAGGTTCAAGTGTGCTATAAGATAAAAAAAAGTTGAAAAATACTGCAAATGAATGCTTGAATTTTATCAATGGCAACAAATACCTTCAGATGTTTTCCTTGAGGTGACAAGGATAACTTCATTCATTTTTACAAAAAATGTCCGTCAAATACTCAAGTCTGCAAAACCGTAACTTATTTTTTAGTAATTCATTCAAATTAAAAAGTGTTCTATGAAAGGATTGGTGCCTGTAGCACAGTGGTTATGGCGCCAGCCACATACATACACACGGAGGTTGGCGATTTTGAACCTGGTCAGGGCCAGCTAAACAATGACAACTGTAACAAAAAATAGGGCGTTGTGGAGGGCGCCTGTAGTCCCAGCTACTTAGGCTGAGATAAGAGAATTGCCTAAGACCAAGAGTTTGAGGTCTGTGAGCTGTGAGGTCACAGCACTTTACTGAGGGTGACAGAGTGAGACTCTGTCTCAAAACAAAAAATAAAAAATAAAAACCGTGTTCTATGAAAAACGTAGCTAGTTCAGCGTTCAGCTCACAACTGGAAGAATAGGATAAGCATTTCCTAACATTTCCCTACCATGGAGTGCAATAGAAATGCTTTATGTGTACTTCCCATTTCATCACAGTGAATATTTAATAAGAGAGTACTAAAGTGTCAAGATTCAATAAAATTAATTTGTACTATTTAATCAGAGACATTCTTTCTTTTCTTTTTTTTTTTTTTTTTTTGAGACAGTCTCACTATGTTGCCCTAGGTAGAGTGCTGTGGTGTCAAGCGATTCTCTTGCCTCAGCCTCCCAAGTAGCTGGGACTATAGGCGCTTGCTGCAACACCCGGCTATTTTGTTGTTGTTATTGCAGTTGTCATTGTTGATTAGCTGGCCCAGGCCTGGTTCAAACCCACCAACTTTGGTGTATGTGGCTGGCACCGTAACCACTGTGCTACAGGCGCTGAGCCTAATCAGAGACATTCTTTTTTTTTTTTTGAGACAGAGCCTCAAGCTGTCGCCCTGGGTAGAGTGCCGTGGCATCACAGCTCACAGCAACCTCTAATTCCTGGGCTCAAGCGAGTCTCTTGCCTCCGCCTCCCAAGTAACTGGGACTACAGGCGCCC
>CAUYRH010080275.1:0-10001 GCA_963574655.1 Perodicticus potto | reverse complement strand
TTGCTTGCATGAAAATTAGACAGGCTGTGTCTCTCATTAATTCCCGGCAGCTCACCGTAGGCTTCTCCTCCCCTAGTTCTCACTGCAGCTTTCTTCTTGAGAACATTAGCAGGGTCCTTGTGAATTTTTTAGTTTGAGTTTCTTAAATCCACTGGGACGCTCTTCATCTCCTCTTAAAAATGAAAATCTAGGATCGGCGCCTATGGCTCAACAGGCTAAGGCGCCAGTCACGTACACCTGAGCTGGCGGGTTCGAATCCAGCCCGGGCTCGCCGAACAACAATGACGGCTGCAACCAAAAAATGGCCAGGCGTTGAGGTGGGCACCTGTCTTGGGAGGCGAAGGCAAGAGACTCGCTTGAGCCCAGGAATTGGAGGTTTCTGTGAGCTGTGATGCCACGGCACTCTATCCAGGGTAACAGCTGTGGCTCTGTCTCGAAAAAAAAAAATTAGAAAGTCTAGTTTTCACACGACTCATTCTATGCTTTAGCGGACTTTATTGCCACAAAGTCACACCCAGTATTCTCCAGAAATGGGATTGGAATGGGCATATGGCTGTAGAGGCAATTGACTAAGGTTCTAATCACAAGTACTACGAGGTGGTTGACCTGAAGCAAAAACATCTCTCTGAGCCTTGGTTTGCTAAATAGAATAAACCAATCTTGGAAGTGGCTTGAGATAATTTATTTCAGATAAAGTATTCCAAGTGTTCAGAAAAAGTCATTTATGAGATTGTTAGTGTTAATATAATTAAAGCTTTTTCTGTTGATATTGTTATTTATTATATTATCATTTAGCTCTTCCTCAAAGACTATGTCAATTGTCACCATGGGATTAATTTCAGTTAACATCTGAAGACTTTTGAGGTCTTTCTTTATTATACTAATCTGCATGTTAACCTGAGTTGGGAGAGATACTCTACCAAATTTCTCCTAATTTCTCAATAGTAGAGTGTTCACAGTTAAGGTAGTTTCAGGGATCCTGGGACATTTGGAATTCATATAATCCAACTTTGGTTCTAAATAAGAGGATAATAGAGTATTTTTAAAGGCAGGGGTAATGGGAGAAGTTATAGAGGCTATGAAAAATGAAACCCTGGTCCTAAAGCAAAAAAACATCGTTTTGATAATTTTTCTTTAGTTAGAACAACTGTTACATTTGTCATTTCTAATCAAGGCCTCATTGTAGATGGTTTTGTCTTATTTTATTTTTTTAATCTGCTCCTCCCAAACCCTCTTCTCCCATCATTCTTGTTTTGAATTTTGTTTGTATCCTTGACAACTTTACACTGTGCCTGTCTGGGAAGAAATAATGCAAAATATGAAATGTTAGAGTAGCCTTCCCGTTAGAGCCATAGTTGGGCTTGAGAACTTTGGTTTCTTCACTCTGAAAGGGGGAAATCTCCAGATAGACTGACTTGGAAGCTGCTGTAACTAGGTCCTGATGCCTCCAGGGACACACCACCAGTTTCAAGCACTCCTCTGAGGGTACAATCTCGCAGCATTCTGGGACTGGTAATTCTATTCTGCCATCATCATTAAATCCCAGATGGTTAATCATGTCTGACGTGTAAGAATGGCAATTTCATAAGGTCAAAACTAAACACTAAACACTCTCTCAGCCTGATTGACTGAGGGTTTGAGAATTGCAAAGAAAAAGCCACAGAAAGCCAAAGGGGAGAGAGGTTTGAGGATATTGGCTACTAAGCATTACAAGTGAGGGAACTTAGAGTGCAGATTGGTTAGGGAAAGAAAGAAGCAAAATTCAGGTGGTAAATCCACAAGAGAAAATGGGGCTGGGGATGGAATTGGCCATCTGTTCACATGCTTGCTGGAGAATACTGCTTAACTGTGAAGAGAGATGGCCAAAAGGGTTGGTTTCCAGTTGCAGCCGGATCCTTGTTGCTTATTAGGACTTTTTTCACTTGCTTGTGAGTCTTGCTTACCACTCTCATAACCTATTATTTCATATCTTCCCTACTCTCCCAGAGCCCCATCCAAACTCCTCCCTGCTTAACTGCTAACACATGATCTTGCTTCCTATTAAAGAGAAAGTTGAAAGTACTGGTTCTGAATAGTGTCAAGATTATCTTTACTTTCTTCTGCTTAGATTGTTTCAAGAATATCCAACCTCACCTCCCGTCTTAAAGTTATGCTTTCCATCTACACTCCTGGGAGCTCTGGGTCTGCCACCCCTGGCCTCCTTGGGAACAAGGCTCTACTAGTTACTACCACCTCTCCCTCTATGTATTTCAGCTTTCATCTCTAGTCTTCCCAGTTGACCCGTCTCAGTCTTATAGCCATTCAGATCATGGATGTTTGCATGGAACACAGGGAAGCTCAAGTCAAGGACAAAGCCAGTATAATAGCAAGTTTATCTGATGATGCTGATGGCTGATTTGAGAGAAAAGACAGAAAACCACAAGAAAAAAAGGGAGAAAAGAAGATAAAGGGAATGAAAAATTAGAAAAATGATGAGGAAGATTTAAAAAATTCAGAATCACTATATTTTTCACAGAAACTTTTTCAAAAAGAGACAGATTCTGGTCTGTTTTGGGTATGGTTTAACATAGAGTAAAAATTTTGCTTATCTTTTCAAAATCGTGTTTATATTGGCTTTTTGACTTACTAAAGTAGTACATTTATAGAAGCATGTTTCTAGAAATAAAGAGCACAATGAACAAAATTTAAATTATCTACAACAAATTCACAACCTATAGATCACTTTCCAATGTATACTCTTCCCTATGTCTTTGTCTAGACTCTATACCTTATGTCTATCTTTTATCATTGAACGTGTATATTACCATTTAAGTGTCTCACAAATATATGCAACAAAGGAAAAAATTAGCAATAGCCCTGGATATGTGAATTAGGGATTTCCTGGACCTGACATTTAAAAAATATATGAAAATTTTCTAAGCAGGAAGATTATAGTTTTATTGTTAATTTAATCTGGCAATATCCTAGGTATCAAATTTCTTTGGGAAAGAAGTAAAGTCATATCATTCATAAAAATAGAATTAACCCTCATTATTCATGAATTCGGTATTTGCAAATTTGCCTACTCACTAAAATTGAGTTGTAACCCCAAAGTCAGTACTCAAAGTGATTTGGTCCTCATTTGCATTCATGCTCACAATGGCAAAAAGTTTGAATCATCTAATATACACGTTCCAGCTGAGGTTGAACAAAGTGAGGCTTTGCTCCCTTCTTTCAGCTCTTATACTGTAAACAATTATTCTCTTCATGGTCTATTTAGTGCCATGTTTTCCACCTTGTTGTGCTTTTTCCTGGTGATACAGTTATTATAAGCTGCCCCTAAATGTAATGCTGAAGTGCTATTTAGTGTTCTAACCATAAGGATGCTGAGCATCCCTTATGGAAGTGGTTTCCTTCAGACGTGGGATATCCTGCTGTTAGACAGGAATTTAATATTAGTGGTATTAAATAAGTCATGTAAACAGAAGCACAGTAAGATTATGTATTGATCAGTAGATGATTATGGTGTGACCAGAGGCTTGGAGGAACCTAAAACTATATTTACTAGAAGAAAATTTTCAATATTCAGTAATTCAGCATTCTTGGCAACATTACAGAATATAACTACTGTGATTAACAATAATCAACTATGTGTAACATTTGTAAGCAACTGAAATATTATAAGCCCAGTGTTGAGAATGGTGTTTCTATGAACCTCTCATTTTGGAGGATAAGATTAAGAGCCCTCAGACATAGGAAGAAGGAAGTCTGAATCCTGCACCCAAGTCTGGTGTTCGCTTGCCAAGGGCCTGGCCTCCGACTGACTCATCAATTTGATCTGATAGAACAGATGATCTCTAAGATCCCTCCCAGTACAGAGGCTAAGATTTCTCTGACATCATAATTCTTTCTAGCAACATACTAGAGGTTCAGCTAGAGAGAGATTAAAACAAAACAAAAAGGAGTATCAGAATTTTGTTTTCATTTATCAGTTACTGTCATGTCTCTTACTTGGATCTCTCTCTGCCCTTTCCCCAAAGTTGGGTTTTGAATTTAAGCCTTAATTCTAGGTCCACCATGATGGGTTTTCTTGATTCCTTTCTTTGGAATAAGAATTACAAATAAATTCCAAATAAAAGTTGGAATGAGGGTGTTTCATGCTTTAAGCCTTAGAGGTGACAGCATTTGGTTTCCCACTTTTCCAGCTGGCTTGTCACCTTTCCTTTGCACCTTTTGTAAATTTCACTCATGCCTAAGTTTTCCTAGAAAAGAAAAGAGAATAACCAAATGACTCCTTTTCTTGCTTTGATGACTAGAAGAGATTATTGGTTGACTTAAGGTAGGAATTATGACAACATGGATAATTATTTCTACCAAGGATGTGTCATATCTTTTGAATTCCTTTTAAAAAGAGCAACAAAGAAGTACCAAGCTGCTTAGGTGTCCCTAATGTAAAGGCTTTCTGTTGGCTGAGGCTTGAGATTTATAACATAAAACCAAAATGCTGTAAGAGAAGATCATCCTTCCTATTCCCCAATTCCTTTCTCTAACGAAAATTATATTTTCTTTGGGGATTTTTTTTTTTACTTATTTCAAAGTGTTTTTGTAGCTCTAACATTTTTACATTCTATGATCTTGTATTTTCTGCTTACTCTGAGGCTGGCTAACTTAGTTTTTTTTTTTTTTTTTGAGACAGAGCCTCAAGCTCTCACCCTGGATAGAGTGCTGTGGCATCACAGCTCATAGCAACCTCCAACTTCTGGGCTCAAGCAAGTCTCCTGCCTCCACCTCCCAAGTAGCTGGGACTACAGGCACCCGCCACAACGCCCGGCCATTTTTTGGTTGCAGCCATCATTGTTGTTTGGTGGGCCCAGGCTGGATTCGAACCCGCCAGCTCAGGTGTACATGGCTGGCGCCTTAGCCTGTTGAGCCACAGGTGCCGAGCCTGACTAACTTAGTTTTATGCGTACATATAAATTCCATTTATCCAGAATCCATCTAAACAGAAAATCACAAGTGAAAAAACAACAAAGTGCTACACAGTATTAGTAGTCTTAGAAATTTGTTGTAATGTAATTAATGGTCATATACTATGAGTCCTGAGTGATCCTTTTGATTACATGAGAAATTTTAAATTGTGTGTAAAGGTTGTGTTCTGTCCTCATGGTGTAGTTTACCACATTGTCTTACATGTAAATGGTCCCACAAAAATTACCAGTCATATGTACTCTTTTTCACCAAAAGCTGAAGTTTTAACTATTTAAAAATGAAATTCTCAGGGTTTAGATTTGAAAACATAAAAGTTTGTCATTTACGTTTATATATTTCTGAAACCAAAGATGGTGTTCCTTTGTTAGTCAGCATTGCATTGGGCAAGTTCAATGTTAGTGAAGAGATATCAAATCAGTTAAAACAAATACTTTAAATACTTTATTTTAAGTATAAGCTTCAATGGATGCCAGGGCAACCCTTTGCTACTGGATGAACTTACACATATTGTACCCCGAGGGTACATTCCAGGTCGTAAATGAGTGATAATCAGCTGCAAAGTACTTTTTAATTATTTTATTCCCCTCTGCCCCAGTTAACAGTCCAATCTAAGGAGTTTTACATTGTCTGCTAAAGAATTCCACTTATTTAAATGTTTGAGTGTTGGATGAGACATTAGTTTCCCTCTTTCTGAGTGAGTCCTAGTTTGCATTCGGTAATTGCAAGGAAGACTCCTTCTCTTTGGACTACTGTCCTAAATTTGTGCCTCTGGTTTTGCTTTATCACTTAGTATACATGACTTTCACGTAATGACCATTTACTTTGAGGTAGCCACTGTTCAGAGCTTAACGTACATTATTTCATTAGCTAACTAACCATTACAACAAATTTATGATGTAGATATGATTATCCATATTTTTCGCCTAAGGAATGGAGGCATAGGGATGTGAGGTAAGGAGTCCACAGTTAAGAAACTAGCCCATGTTTACAAAACTGGTAAATGGGAAATGTCTTTGATTCCAAGCCCTCGTAAGCGTGCTTTCTTTTCCTCTCAGGAGTATATTTACTCCGGGACTTCACTGTTAGCAGTTCAGGGAGAATGGCACCATGTGCTATTTGCAAGTAAATTAATTGTGAAACTTCTTCTTCTGGCCCATCCCCTTTTTACAGAATTGAAGGAGAGGGTGCAAAATTTCCATTTACTTTTTTTTTTTTTTTTAATAAGGGAGGGTCTTGATCTATTACCTTAACTAGAGTGTAGTGGTGTCATCACAGCTCACTGCAACCTCAAACTCCTAGGCTCAAGTGATCCTCCTGCCTCAGCCTTCCAAGTAGCTGGGATTACAGGGACATGCCTGGGCTAATGGTATTTACTTTTAAATTAAGTCATGGCAGGGACAAGGAGAAAATTCCACCTGTTCTAGATGATAGGTCATGGTTAAGATGAAGGGTTTAAGCTTAAGAAAGAGTTGAGCCTTATAAGCAGTAAAAAGGTAAAGCCAGTAGCTATAGGAGTCTTCAGTAGCTGCAGGAGTCTGGATTTATTTTCTGCCTCCTTGAAGGAAGCCAGAGCAATTAAGATTTTCCTCTTGATTTCCTGGCTGTCAATGCCCTCTGAATTGGTATGAAGAGTAGGGAGGACAGCCATCAATCGGTCTGAAAGGAAAGACACTTCAAAAAGTGAAACATGGAGACTTAGCATTTGAGACTTGGGTTTTAGAATATAAAAGGCATTTGGGGGTGGTGCTTGTGGCTCAATGGAGTAGGATGCTGACCCCACATATCAGAGTTGGTGGGCTCAAACCCGGCCCCGGCCAAAAACCGAAAAAAGAAAAAGAAGGCATTTGGTAATAACAGGATTTCTAGAGGGAAATTTGATTCAGATTGTTGTTAGGTATATCAGGAAGATAAGTTGAGATTAAATATGTTTAATGTTGGAATGGACAGAAATGCTATAGATGATTCTGGATAAATTTGAATTTATCTGTGTGCTATTTGTAATCAATTCTCATGTTCCTCTCAGTGATTCTCTCTAAGGAACCATCTACATATATTTGTAGTAATAATTGCCATAATTAGATGTAGGTTTACTTTGGACATTAAAAATTAAAGATTATTACCTTATACTAATGGAATATTTCCGTATAGTTCTTTGTAATTCACCAAGTAATTTTACATGCAGGTGATAGAAGTAGTAAGTTATAGGACTCAAGACTTTAAGTGATGCTTCTTGATTCTGCGTGCCTTTCTTCTTATAATAAGCAAAATCCTGGCTAAGGAAAATCCAGCTTATTAATATTCTACACTTTATGCAGTTATTGCTCTTCATAACATAATGATAGAGGTAAAAACTTCTACCAAATTAAAATTGTGGCTTCAAACATATTTAATCTCAACTTTCTGGTTGTCTTTTTGAAAGCAGAGCTCTTCTCCTGTGTCCAGTTAGTTTGAACACAGGGTTGGCAAACTTTGCTTAAGAAAGGCTAGCTAGTAAATATTAGACGCCGTGGGCTGTATGGTCTCTGTTGTAACTATTCAACTCTGCTGTTGTCGTGTGAAAGCAGCTGTAAATAACACAACATGGATGAGATTTGAATGTTATATAATTTCCATGTGTCACAAAATACCCTTCTTTTGATTTTTTTTTTTAACTATTTAAAAATGTAAGACCATTCTTAGCCCATAAGCCATTATCGAAACAAGCGGCAGACTGCACTTGACCTGTAGGTCTCAGTTTGCCAACTCCTGCTTTAGATAGGGAGGAAAGGGAAGGAATTCACTCCTGGCTAGAGTAGGGAGGCAGGAAGAGTGATGGTCTTGTGTATTGATGGTTCTGTGGTTAAAACTGAGGTGGCTGGTTCTTCCCAATGATGTCTTTTAATTTTGATCTGTTTCATTCCGTTTCTTCAAAAGTTGGTGACATTGCTTCATTTCCAGATCTCCTAGTGAGAAATCTTATAACTAGCGATCATGTGGTTTTAACAAATGGCAGTGGTACACTCAAGGGAGGCCAAAAAGGTGTTTTGATTTGTTCTGTGTCCTGTGTTCAAACTGATCCTGCAATTATTCCCTACGTGAGGTTCAGCTCTGCATGAACTGGTATATTTCTCCCACAGATTCAAGCCCGGAGATAAATAGTCAGCATTCATGAATCACATACTTGTTACTAAGTAGTGAGGAGACAGAAATCCTGTTCCTGTCGTCTGGAATTGAAGAAGGGCAAAAGCTGTGCTTTCTACATCCTAATAAGTAAATGTCATCATGTCCGTGAATACACATGCTTTTGCAGATTGTCAAAGACTGTGGTTTTCTAGTTGGTATTCTATCACCAAACGGCCTCCAGAAGATGATTTTCGATTTTTTTTTTTTTTTAGACAGTCACTTACCAATGGTGAGAGGGAGGTGGTCCGGAATATGGGACGGTTTATTTTGCCACGTTCCTGACACCACCCCCCATAGGTTTGTGACTATTCAAGCTCTTAAATCCCATTGTAACAAACTCGGGCAAGAGATTTCTGAGCTTTCACTTCTGACATAGTTAAACTCACTGCAAATAATCTCTCTCAGAGAACTTCTGGCACTTTTTGCTTCTAGAATCTAGGAGTGGTGAGGACCAATTTAAATGCGGAGAACCCAGAAATTTGGTTTTAGTTCAGTTTCAAATAGGCAGTGCCTCTGGCCTGCTTGTGCTTGCAAGCAGGCAGAGTTATTTGAACATTAACTCTGCGTTGCTCCCTTCCTGTTGTTTTTAGGCTTATTATAGCTTTCTGGTTTTACCTTTTCCAGCTTGAGTCAACAGAGGTAGGTGTGGCCATAAGTTCAGGATGCTGGATTCTAAAGGTGGGTTGGATTTCTGCCTTTACCTCTCTCTACCCTCATCACAGACCTCCTGCCCAGCTTGCAGCCGTATACAAACCAGGGACAAACAAGGCATGGCAGAGGCAAAACATGCCTCTTGGAGAAATGTGTCTAGGCTCCAAAGACTTGGCATACTCGGATACAAACCCAAGTGTTAGTAACGTCCTGTTTTGTACAATGAAAAACTAATGGCTAGCATCTACCTAATTGTTTTTCTTAAAATAAGTAAGATTATGTTGAAACTAAATGGAACTACATAAAAACAAATCCAATAAATGAATTTTTGTTTAGAAAATGAGCAAAACAAAATACAAATTTCAGACATTAATCTCAAAGTTACTATAGTTTTGCTAAAGGGGCAAGTTCACTTTTTATAATTGGATGCCCTGTATATTCTCTATGTCTTAAGTATTAATAACTCATTTAAATTGCTATTTTTACTGGAATTCTTTGTTAACATAAAACCTTTTCAGAAAAAAACCTATTAATAAAATTGAGACTCTTTTTTAAATGTTGAGATTCTTTAATTAATAATTAATACGTAAAGTCTCCTTCAACTGAGATACTATTGCTTCTGCAAACTGATTTGTTTCTTTTTATTACTATTTAACACGGGTACATCATATCCTCTATTTTTATAGAGAAGTTTGGAGAACTTTTAAGATAATTACTTTCGATATAAAGAAATTGGCTAATTCTTGATTCAATCCAACCAGCATAGACAGACTTGATGGCAGAATAATGGCTGATCGGTTTATGTCTGCTAGGGTTGTGCTGCATTTAGCAAAAAAGTGTACTGTATTCAGGTTGGTAAAATGTTGTAGTGAGAGGGAGATGGGGATGTTTTTTCCTATTTCTTTTCTACTTCTGATTTTTCTCTGCTCATGTGGAGGAAATGCCAGGTACAACACCCCTGGTGTTTACCCACTGTCTTTTTTTTTTTTTTTCTTTTAATCAGCAGTATGCATTCTTTATTTTTATTTTTTCGGTTTCTAAATACATGTATTTTATTATTCTTCATTACATTATTTCCCCCCCACCCCTCCATGGTAAGACAGAACTGATTTACAGAAAAGAATACAGAAAACACCAAAGCTCCTGGTAGAGGGAGAGATTTCAAGTGGGGAGAGAGATGCTCTCTCCATTCCTCTCCCGGTCTTTCCCCGTCTCCTCCT
>CAUYRH010080274.1:0-15567 GCA_963574655.1 Perodicticus potto | reverse complement strand
CGGGCACCAGGAATAGACTCATGTATGAAACACAGTCCCAGTTCTCCTGAAAGGAGAGACATTAAAAAGATTGTACAAAGCATGGTACTGGCACAGAAACAGAGAGGGAGATGTTTGGAACAGAATAGAGAACCAAGAGATAACCCAGCTACTTACCGTTATTTGATCTTTGACAAGCCAATTACAAACATTCAGTGGAGAAAAGATTCCCTATTTAACAAATGGTGCTGGGTGAACTGGGTGGCGACCTGTAGAAGACTGAAACTGGACCCACACCTTTCACCATTAACCAAGATAGACTCTCACTGGATCAAAGATTTAAACTTAAGACATGACTATCAAAATATTAGAAGAAAGTGCAGGGGAAACTCTTGAAGAAATCGGCCTGGGTGAATATTTCATGGGGAGGACCCTCCAAGCAATTGAAGCAACATCAAAAATACACTACTGGGACCTGATCAAACTAAAAAGCTTCTGCACACCAAGAACATAGTTAAGCAAACAGACAGCCCTCAGAATGGGAGAAGATATTTGCAGGTTACGTCTCCAACAAAGATTTAATAATCAGAATCCACACGAGAATTCAAACGTATTAGCAAGGAAAGAACAAGTAGTCCCATCTCAGGGTGGGCAAAGGACTTGAAGACAAACTTCTCTGAAGAAGACAGGTGCACGGCCTACAGACATATGAAAACATGTTCATCATCCCTAATCATCAGAGAAATGCAAATCAAAATGACTTTGAGATATCATCTAACCCCAGTAAGATTAGCCCACATCACTAAATCCCAAAACCAGAGATGTTGGTGTGGATGTGGAGAAAAGGGAACACTTCTATACTGCTGGTGGGAATGCAAACTAATACATTCCTTTTGGAAAGATGTTTGGAGAATATTTAGAGATCTAAAAATAGACCCACCATTTGATCCTATAATTCCTCTACTAGGTATATAGCCAGAAGAACCAGAAATCACATTATAACAAAGATGTATGTACCAGAATGTTTATTGCAGCCCAATTCATAATTGCTGTCATGGAAGAAGCCCAAGTGCCCATCGCCCCATGAATGGATCAGTAAATTGTGGTATATGTACACCATGGAATATTATGCAGCCTTAAAGAAAGATGGAGACTTTACCTCTTACATGTTTACATGGATGGAGCTGGAACATTCTTCTTAGCAAAGGGTCTCAAGAATGGAAGAAAAAGTATCCAGTGTACTCAGTCTTACTATGAAATGAATTTATAGCTTTCATATGAAGGCTATAACCCAAGTATAGCTCAAGAAGAAGGAGAAAGGGGAGAGAAGGTGGGGAGGATGGGTGGAGGGAGGGTAATTGGTGGGATCATACCTACGGTGCATCTTTTACAAGGGTACATGTGAAATTTGCTAAATGTAGAATATAAATGTCTTAACACAATAACTAAGAAAATGCTGTGAAGGCTGTGTTAACCAGTTTGATGAAAACATTTCAAATTGTATATAAAATCAGCACATTGTACTCCATGATTGCAGTAATGTACACAGCTATGATTTAATTTAAAAAAAAAAAGATTATACAAGTTGAAAAAATGTATATGAAATTTTATGAAAGCACTGAACTCTAACAAGGTTCAATCCCATACAAACGTTCTATTTTTAAAAAACAAATTAGAGGGCGGCGCCTATGGCTCAAAGGAGTAGGGTGCTGGCCCCATGTGCCAGAGGTGGCGGGTTCAAACCCAGCCCCGGCCAAAAGCTGCAAAAAAAAAAGACAAATTAGAGCGCTGTCCTTTGACAGTGGAAACAGGCTGAAAGACATGCTTAAGAAAAAGATTAAAACAATTCTGTCTCAAAAGAAGGTAACAGAAATTTTTATAAAATTACACAGGACATGAGCGAACTAACATAAATCCGATTTAGGAAAACTCAGAGACAAGGTGACAGAACTCAAGAAGGAATTAGAAATTATAAAAAATTAGAAAACATAAATTCTAAAAAGGAACACAAAATAAGTGAAATATCACAAATGTTACCCTAACAGAAATAAAGGACAAAAAAGAGGGAAAAGTCAAAATCAAGAGGAAATGCAGAAAGAAAAAATTTGAGAAAAGTTGGCAAACATTGAACCTAGACACAGCAAACCCAGCGTACAGGAGAGAGGAAAACTGAAACAAAGGTCCGGTACAAACACGGTATTTCAAGAAGATGTTCCTGAAAAGAAGATTTGAAACTACATTTTAAAAAAGCAAATCTCATGTTTTAGAACTTCACCACAGACCAGCCCATGCCAGGATTGTCTACTATTGGATTAGGGAAAAAAGTCCTTTGGGTATCTAGACAAAAAACAGCAATAGAGAATTAGATTGTTCTTAGATTTTTGGACAGAAACTCTTCTGCCAAAAGAAAATGGAACAGCATACTTAAGGTGCTCGAAAGAACATTTGAGCCAAGATTTTTAGCAAAATTGACCTTCAAGCATAAAGAACACAAACTTCTGAGCATTTATGAAGTCAGTGGAATAAATATGGTTCCAAGGAATTTCCTAGAGAGTGAGGTTCAAACAATAAAAATACCTGGGGAGATATAAGTCTGGGACGTCTCCAGATAATAGTAAAGAAGCCATCCAAAATTATTAAAACTGTCAACACATCTTAGGAGACACCTTGAAGAGGCTCCTATTGGCCGAAAAATAAGAATTGCAATTATGTTTACATTTATGAGGTTGTTATACTTAAAAATAAAAAATAAAAGAAAGAAAGAAAAATCCCACAATTATTTATTACCTTGTGAGGTTAAGAGAACACCAATCTTGAAAGTAGTTAGGAAAGAATGAAGTATTTACCCTGCCTTTCTTACCCGAACTACACCATTACATAACCAAGATGGAGGGAAGCATCTCCTAAAATTATTCCACCTAATAAATGAAAATGAAACGAGAGAATTAGAATATCATTGTTTTACATCTAAGCAAAGAGTAACAGTGGCTGCTATCATTAGAAACAAGGAAGGCAGGGTGCCGTGGCTCACACCCGCAATCCTAGCACTCTGGGAGGCCAAGCAGGTGGATTGCTTAAGTTCAGGAGCAAGCAGAAGCAAGAGCAAGACTCTGTCTCTACCAAAAATAGAAAAACTAGCTGGGTGTTTGTAGTGGTACACGCCTGCAGTCCTAGCTACTTGGGAGGGTGAGGCAAGTGGGGAGGAGGAAAGAAAGAAAGGAAAACCAAATGTCAAATACCATATGTTTTCTGATGAAAGATGGTGCCATGGAACGGACTGAAACACAGTTTGCTTTTGAATCCAGCTGCCAATTTGCAGGAGATCCTGCAACTGAGATTGGAGGGACAAGTGAAACACGTACCAGCAAAATCTGTACTGTGGAAGCCCTAGAGCTCAGACCCCGCATTCTTTAACAGAAAATTATAGGGAAAGGAAGAGGGTGGTGGGCACATACAGATTAAACGTAACTTCAAAGACGTACCAAATTTTAAAAAATAGCACTTAACTATAATGACTAGGATTGTATGCTTGGATAATAAAATTATGAAGAAATGCCAAGAAATGATTTAAGAATTTTTTGACTTGTGGAGGAAGGGAAGAAGTACATTGAGGACAAGCTAAGTCTGGGTTTTTGGATCCTGGTGGTAGTTGTAACAATGTTTTATTTATAATAATAAGCTATTTGCAGAGAAAGAATGAGGGAGGGGTGGGGAAAGGAAGAGCAGAGAGAGGGAAGGAGCTGGGGGGTGGGGTCTTGGTGTGTGCCACACCTTTTGGGGGCAAAACACGATTGTAAGAGGGACTTTACCCAACAATGCAATCAGTGTAACTTGGTTCCTTGTACCCACAATGAATCCCCAACAATTAAAAAAAAAAAAAAAAAAGCTATTTGTCTGGTTTTCTAAGTCTGTAATTTACCGTAAAAAAGCTTAAATTGGCTTGGTGCCTGTAGCTCGGCAGCTAGGGCGCCATCCACATACACCGGAGCTGGCGAGTTCGAATCCAGCCCGGGCCTGCCAAACAACAATGACAACTATAACCAAAAGATAGCCAAGCTTTGTGGTGGGCACTTGTAGTCCCAGCCACTTGGGGAGGCTGAGGCAAGAGAATCGCTTAAGCCCAAGAGTTGGTGGTTTTGTGAGCTGTGATGCCACGGCACTCTACCCAGGGCGGCAGCTTGAGACTCTGTTTCAAAATAATAATAAAGTTTAAATCTTTTTTTTTGTTTTGGAGAAAGAAACTTTGTCACCCAAGAGTGCAGTGGGCACAGCTCACTGCTGCCTTGAACTCCTGGCTCAGATGATCCTCCTGCCTCAGCTTCAGCCAGGACTGCAGCTGCCTAGCTAATTTTTTTGTAGAGATGAGGTCTAACTGTGTTGCCCAGGCTGACCTTGAACTCCTAGGCTCAAGTGATCCTCCCACCTCAACTTCCTAAAGTGCTAGGATTATAGTGACCTACCATGCCTGGCTCTTAAAAATATTTTTATGCAAGAGTGACATTGTCTAAACTGCCTTTCTCTTAATTTTTTATTATAATAATTTTCAGACAGAAAACTTGAAAACATTATCTAGGGCAATGATTTTCAACCAGTGTGCCGTGAAAAATTTTAAAGATTAGTAATTAAATTATTTGCGAATAAGCATATTTTTTTTAACCTTTTTTTTGGGATCAGTATAATTGATGTGTGCCGTGGAAGTTTAATTACAAATGTGCCATGATAATAAAAACGGTTGAAAAACACTGGTCTAGGAAATGCGGATGTACTCACCATGCTGGGTTTTTTTTTTTTTTTTCATTCTGTAATATTTAGAAAAGATCTTTCTGTGTAATTAAATACAGAACCATCCCCATCTTTAAGTGTTGTGGAATATTCCATTGTAGAATGTGACGCTTCATTTAATCAGCTTCTTATTGATGGTCAGTTAACTTATTTTTCCTAATAGAAACACTGCTACCTCTACGTCCTAAAGCTGCTGCCTCTATCAAGACAGCCCCGTGTAACCCTAGGGAAGGCATAAATTTCCCCCCAAAAGCTGATTCTCCACAACAGGATCCTCACCACAGCATCCATTCCCGTTTAATCCAAGTGGCTCTTCCACAGTCTGATTTGATTGTTGCAGGTGGAGCTGGTATATAATTTACCTATTGCCACAATAATGCTATGTAATGAAGAAATTTCATGGCTTCTTTTGGGGAAGGCTGAGTTGTTCTTCTGTAGTCTCTCTGGGCGCACCACGCTCAGCTGCAGGGACGGTAGACAGATCTGATCTTTGCAATATTCTGCCACACGTCGTGTGGTTGGCTGGTACAGGCTGGTCAAAGACGGCCTTGGACCAGGAGGATGCAGCTGTCCTGCCCAGATCTCCAGCGTTCTTCCAGGAGGCCGGCTTAGGCAGGCCTCATGTCCTTTTTTGGGGACCCGCACATGACCTCCTACCTTTTGAGCTTATGTGTCTTCCCATTTGCTAACATCTAACTGCCCAGAACAAGTCAGAGCTCAGCTCAGAACCAGTCGAAAGGGACTGCAGAGTTGTAGAGCAAGGGCGGGAATATGACAGGCCGGTGGTTGGGGCCATCAATGCAATCAGTCCTCACAGCTGGGCAGTAGCGTATTTTAAATTGGCACTTTTTAGAAGCATTAAACATTGCTGTTATTTCTGAACCGCAGATGTTAATGCTTTTGAAATGTGAAAATTGGGGATCAAGTCTTTTTGAGGGGGAAGCATAAAACTTCTGCTTCATTAAAAAAATTTCTGGGTAAGGGTTGTAAAGGTAACTCAAATATAAAAATCTACATTAAATGTTCTGTCTTGAAAATACTTCTTTCAGAGTTGTTGGTGGTTTCCCTTGAGATACTTTTCAGAATACGGGCTTTATTCCCTATCTGCACATATTTTTCTTGGTTTGGTAGTGTTCTTGGAATTGGTTTTGAAATCTCATTTGGAGAACATTGAACAAAGTACAGGCAATCTTGGTTACGAAGATATGATTGAGTTATTGTTTCCCAGAACATACTTTTTTTTTTTTAAGGCAGAGTATTGCTCTGTGCTCTCAGTAGAGTGCTGTGGCATCATAGGTCACAGCAACCTCAAACTGTTGTGCTCAAGTGATCCTCTTGCCTCAGCCTCCCAAGTACCTGGTACTACAGGCACCCGCCACAACGTTTGGCTATTTTTAGAGATGGAGTCTCACTCTTGCTCACTCTGGTCTGGCACTCCTGAGCTCAAACAAACCACCTGCCCTGGCCTTCCAGAGTGCAGCCGGCCTTCAGAACATACTTAGACACTGATTTAAGTAAGTTTGTGATTTCTATCCATCTCCTCAACTGGGGTGTAAATTTCACAAGCGGGCAAGTGTGATTTTATTTGCTAAAGCATCCCTTACTCCTAGCATAATGTATGGCATATGGAGGTATGGAGTAAGTATAGGTTAGATAATAACACAGGGCCATTTGTCATATGAAATGATTGTTAGCAGAATGTCTAACTTTTTTTTTTCAGATTAATATGGGGCTACATATGATTGGGTTACATAGTTTGTTTTCATAAGGTTAAAGTCCAGTTGTAGTTGTAACCTTCACCCAGGAATTATGCAGTATACCCATGCCATGTACCCATAGGGTGGGAATTTACCCAACCCCTTCCCCTCACCCACGTGAATTTAATTGAGTTTTTCTGAGTTTTTTTCAGGTCAAGGAAACAGGAATATTTTATTTTAAGACACTAAAAAAATACATTTGTCCCTTCGTTTTCACAGGGCATTTGTTCCAGGACTTCTCATGCTTACTAAAATCTAACAATGCTCAAATCCCTTACATAAAATGGCATAGTACAGGCAGTCATCGAGTTACAAACTTCAGACTTAACATACAACTCACATGAATAGGGGCTATTATGCTGAGTCCCCAAATTACAAACATCTGACTGACATACTGATCACACTTATGAACAGAAGCTGTTACTGGTAATAGGTAAATGTACCCGTTGCAACTTACATACTAATTCAACCTAAGGCCAGACCTTCAGGATCTATCTTGTTTGTATCCCAGGGAGTTGTCTGTATTGGCATATACCGTATGCCCATTCTCCTGTATGCTGTAATCATCTCTAGAGTACTTGTAATATCTAATCCAATGCGGATGTTATATAAATAGTGGTTATACTGTGTCGTTTAAGGGAAAATGACGAGGAAAATGAGGTCTGTACGTGTTGAGTTCAGAGGCGACAGTTGTAGGCCTAACCACACTTTGGATCTGAGGTTGGGCGAATCCGTGACCGCAGAACCTGAGGATCCAGAAGGCCGATTGTGTGCAGATTCTTAGTTTCTATTCAAGCCTTTTCAAAACACAGCATGCCTTTTCTTGGCTTTCTGCCTCCTGGCATTCATTTTCTTCAATTGCCTCATCTCGATCTCTGTATATCATTTGTATAAGGTGCGCTAAAGGAAAAACTGAGGAATAAAAGGAAAACTGAATTTTGAGGTACTTTGAAGGAGCTGAGGTGGCATAGGTCAAAGACGGAAGTACATAGAGGAAGCATGTCTTGGTGGTTCAGGAGAGTTTAAAATAAACCTACCCTTTTAATTATGACAGAGTGATGAGCGCCACCCACAAGATGTGAAAATACAATTAGAAGTGTATCATCTGTCAGGAGAACAGGTTGTCAGGGCCTTATCAGAACCAGAAGGTTAGAAAGTAATACCCATTAAACGTTTCTTGTTTGGAAAGATTAGATGAGAATTTAGGGTTTTTGCAAGTATAAAATTTCTCAATTTAAATTATGCTTTAGCAAACCTCTAGCATTTCATTTTTTAACTTTTTGTGGAGGCATAATATGCATACTGAAGTACGTGCATAATGACACAGCTTGATGAATTTTCACGTCCACATCAAGAAACACCATGTCACCATTACCAGCTTCCCAGAAGCTTCCTTCTCGACTCTTACCCCTTCCCCCCAGTATCCCGACAAAGATCAGTTTTTCCTGTTTTTGTACTTTTTGTAAATGGAATCATGCCATATCTGTATTGAATTTAATGTAACAGATTATCACTCTTAAGTGACATTCCTGATAGCACCTTACTGAAAACAAGGTCTGTTTTCAGTTTTCCCCATTATGTATCTAATTTGGTAAACTGTCAGCTTCCTACTGTTTCTTGATCTTAAGAAATTTTCTTGCTGGGCACTGTGGCTCATGCATATATGGGAGGCCAAAGCAGGTGGATTGCTTGAGCTCATGAGTTCAAGACCAGCCTGACCAAGACTGAGACCCCATCTCCAAAAATAGCCGGATGTTATAGTGGGTGCCTGTGGTCCCAGCTACTCAGGAGGTTAAAGCAAAAGGATTGCTTGAGCCTAAGAGTTTGAGGTTGCTATGAGTTATGACATCATAGCACTTTACTGGGACAAGAAAGTGAGACTGTCTCAAAAAAAAAGAAAGAAAGAAAGAAAGAAAGAAGTTTCCTTTTTCTTTTCTTTCTTTCTTTCTTTTTATTTTTTTTGCAGTTTTTGTCCAGGTCTGGTTCACACCCCCACCCTCGGTATATGGGGCCAGTGACCTACTTCTTGAGCCACAGGCATCACCCAGAAAGAAATTTTCTTTGTGGCTTGGTGTGGTGGCTCACTTCTATAATCCTAGCACTCCCAGAGGCCTAGGACTAATGTTAAATATCACAATTTTGGAGGGGTGTGATGGTTTACGCCTATAATCCTAGCACTCTGGGCGTCTGAGGTGGGTGGGTCACCTGAGCTTAGGAGTTCAAGACCAGCCTGAGTAAAATTGAGACCCTGTCTCTACTAGAAATAGAAAAACTAGCCAGGCGTTGTGGCAGGTGCCTGTAGCCCCAACTACTAGGGAGGCTAAGATAAGAGGAACCCCTTGAGCCCAAGAGTTTGCTGTAAGCTTTGATGACTCCACAGCACTCTACCCAGGGCAACAGAGTGAGACACTGTCTAAAAAAAAGAAATTTTCTTTGTAAATGCCAGTGTGTGTGAGAGTACCCCTGGGTGTGTCTGCACATGTATGTGTGTGCATGTTTTTAAAAATTTTACTCAATGACAAATGAAAGAAAAACACGTGCCTTTAAATGGGCCTGATTAACAAAAACTAAGTCACGAAATTAATAAATAAAACTTCTCCCCAAAGTAGATCGTGCTGTGCCGTGCGTAGTACTCAGCTCACAGTGGTACCGGTAGAGCTCTTCCGATACAAGAGATCCCCGACCGCGCTGTGGGGCCTCAGTGTACGGGCGTCCCTGGACTTACTGGACCAGCTGTCCCCTGAGCAGTTAGGTCTTACTGGTCTTTCATTTTAGAACAGTAGAATCTGTATTCAGTTTATCTATAAAATAAATTCTTGGGAGTGGAAATGCATCCCGGGCAGTTTATATCTGCTGAGATATTTACCAGTGGCCTTCCAATGGGCTTTTCCAGCTTTTATTCCCACCAGCGAAAATTCCTATCTCCAGGATCCTTGCCCTAAATTGTGTGTCATCAAGCTTGTAATCCGTCCTGTCTGGCATAGGAAGTCCAGTTAGTTGTTGTTAACTTTTCAAGGTGTTCTCTTTAAAGTCTTAAGTGAGGTTTGTTATTTATGTTTACCGGACATTTGCGTTTCTCTTGGGACTTGTTCCTGTTCTTTGCTCATTTTGCTATAGGCTTGATCATATTTTTCTTAATGATTTCAAGGAGCTCTTTCTATATAAAGGAAAATAGCCCTTATATGTCATCCAGAGGGGTAAATGTTTTTTTTTTCTTTTTTGGCAGTTTTTTGGCCGGGGCTGGGTTTGAACCTACCACCTCCAGCATATGGGGCCGGCACCCTACTCCTTTGAGCCACAGGTGCCACCCCATGGGGGTAATTTTTTAAAAATTTTGTTTTTGTCTTTACTGTGTCTCTAGCATGTACTCTCCCACCCAGAGAGAAGGTTTTAATTTTTGTGTGGTAAAATGTACCAGTTTTTTTCCTCAATAGCTTCTGAATTGTGTGTGTATTTAATGAGAAAAAGCATTGGAGACTTGAGACAGATAGCTTAGGCCTGGCATGGGGAAAAACCTCAATGAATATTTGTGAGGAATGTGGCTAAGCAGGAATTCAACTCTCAATCAAAAGTGGTATGACCAACTATAAATGAATAAAAATTTGCACTCTATCTGCCAAAATTTGTTTATTATTTTTAATAGCATTTGGAGGTATATTCACTGTTACGCTTTTTTCCTTTTATGCTTTGTTATTTGGGGTTTTAATTTCTCAAATGATCTCTTTTTTTTAGATTTCAAATTATAACCCATTTCCTGCGTCCTTGCTGCCATCCAGTGACCCATGTCAGAAGTACTTCCAGGTCAGATACGTTTTTGCATATTTCAATGCAGAGAAGCAGTTGAATATTAAAACTTAGAAAAAAATGATAGAAAATTGTTTAATGTTAAACTTATGATTTGCTAAAATAATTATGCTTTTGATTTTCATTGTTTTTCACTAATGTAATAGAAAAATGAATCTTAAGTAGAAGCATCTACTGGACTTCTGTATTTGCCTAATAATTTGCATGACAACTTATGTTATTATGTAAAAATATTTTAGTTGACTGAACTGGGAACTTGAAAGTGTCACATTTTATCATGTAGCATTGTGTATCAGTGGCATTGTACATTGTACTTTGTGAACTATTTAAATGTGGACTAATGACCAGGTATTGGTGTTGTATCTCTCAGAGAGTGTCAGGTGGTAGAATTCGTTTAGGACAGAACCTATTCAGTATTCTTCTTAGGTCTAATGCTAATTAATTTCAGGCCTTAGAAAAACTTCTTTATATAGTATGTCTCTTTCTTGGTCTCATGATAGATTCTAGTGTTTCATATACATAACATGATGTGGGATTTAATTCCTAGCCTCACAGTAATATAATAAGGAAAAAGCAATTGCCTTGACATTTCAAGTTAAAAATTGTATTGGACTGCAAGTGGCGAATAGATCTGGGTAGATTCCATGTTTATTAGGATACACTCAGCAAGTTCTATTTCTTTTTTTTTTCTTCTGAGACAGAGCTTCAAGCTGTCACCCTGGAGAGAGTGCTGTGGCATCACAGCTCACAGCAACCTCCAATTCCTGGGCTCAAGCGAGTCTCTTGCCTCCACCTCCCAAGTAGCTGGGACTACAGGTGCCCACCACAACGCCTGGCCATTTTTTGGTTGCAGCCGTCATTGTTTGGCGGGCCCGGGCTGGATTCAAACCCGCCAGCTCAGGTGTACGTGGCTGGTACCTTGGCCCGTTGAGCCACAGGCGCCGAGCCCAGCAAGTTCTATTTCTTAAAATCAGTAGGTTTAACCATGGACAAATAGATATTAAAGTCTCTAAATTTTAAAATTAAACTTATTATTAAGTACGTTCAAACTTTTTTCTTTCTTATACATGTGTGTCACTTCGCATGTTACATTTCAACAAAGAACTAAAATCATAATAAACACCAAGCTCAGTAGAGGATATATGAGTGGCTAGAAAAAAATATCCTTTCTTAATAAATAGCCAAAAGCAATATGACAAACCTGAGTTCATGTAGGAGAACTAGGAACTTAGAGCTGCTTCTTAGAGGCCACTAAATCATTCTCTGGTGATCTGGGGAGGGTATAGATTTTCTTTATCAATACATACTAGATAGGCATATTAATTTTAGAAAATCAAGACAAATACGTGTGTCTTTTTTTTTTTCTTTTTTTGAGACGGAGCCTCAGGCTGTCACCTTGGATAGAGTGCTGTGGCATCACAGCTCACAGCAACCTCCAATTCCTGGGCTCAAGTGATTATGTTGCCTCAGCCTCCCGCGTAGCTGGGACTACAAGCATTCACCACAACGCCCGGCTATTTTTAGTAGAGACGAGGGTCTCTCTCTTACTCAGGCTGGTCTTGAACTTGTGAGCTCAAGCAGTCCACCTGAGCTCCCAGAGCTCTGGGATTACAGCTGTGAGCCATGTGTCCTTTTCAAAAATATGTTTTAATTATTGGGAATAAGTTTTTTAGGGATCCTTTAGCTTTTAAAATCTTATGTTGCATTGCAAGATAGACTATTGAAACATTAAAAGAATGAAGTTGGCAAACATAAAATGTGTGTTCCTCTGAATCACACATCACTGGAGGTGAATAATCGAGTCACTTTTAGAAATCTCTTACTGTTGCTGTACTTTGTTTTGGTGATGGTTTCTTTCTTCTCGTTGGTACCCAAATTGCTTTATTCTTGGCAGTTATATAAGATACTGAAGCAATTATCTAGCATGGTTTTTGTACGGCAACTATTACTCTCATGCATTGGTGTAATATGTAACACATTTTACAAAGAAAGCAGTATTCTTAGTTCAGTGGAAGATCTAATTCCATCCCCCTTTTTTTATTTACTTGAAAATTCAGATGGCAACTAGTGAGGGAGGGTCTGAACCAGAAGTGGGATGAAAAATACCTCTAATCCCTTCTTCTAACTCTCACGAGCTGTGACTTCAGGGAGCCTTTTACAAAACAAACATACCAGAATTAATACCGTCATGTGCCTCTAAAATTCCTGTTGACCCTTAAAGATTAAGTTTAGGAGGCCCTTCCCTGCGGGCCTTGGCCCCTGTTATGGTAACGTAGCTGTCTTATTTCTGCTTGTGCTTAATACTTTTTTCCGCCTAGAATTGAGGCCCAGTTTATTAGTTACTCAAGAAAATATGTGACCCTTTACAGCTCACCTACTTTTTTTCACATAAACCAATATTCCCATGCTCAATCATTGACCAAACTCATCAGACATGACCATGAAAGTCTAGAGCTCTGTTAAAATAGGAAAATTCATCTTCAGAAGACATTTAGGCTTTACTAAAGAATGAAAACAGCTTAGAAACTGAGCAGAGAAGAGAGCCAGGTAGGGTGGTGCACGTCTGTAGACCCAGCTGAGCAGGAGGCTGAGGCAGGAGGATCACTCGAGCCCAGGAGATTGGGTCTGTAGTGTGCCATGTACTCCAGCCTGGGCAACATAGAGATACCCTCTCTCTAAAATTAAGAAGAAAGGAAGAAATTGAACAGAGAGCATATCCTTAGAATAAACATGGGGTTTCCAAAGGTGACTTCTTCAAATGTTTTAATTCTTATTTGAATACACAATGTTTCCTGTGCTGTGTGTTCTGAATAACCATTCATCACATCTGCCAGGAGTGATGTTGGGAATGCCAAGCTTTCCCCTGTCTGGAGGGCCTTGTTCTTGTCCACTGGTGCGCTCCTTGTTAGGCCTTCAAGACCCAGCTTAACTCTTTCTCTTGTGGGAAGCCTTCCCAGACCCTCTCTCCGCATCCCTAACCCTCTGCCTACTCCAGCTATTCTGAGTTTGTGTTATAAATAATTTATCCTTTCTCACCACCCAAGTTGAATTTTTTTACAATTGACAAATAAAGATTATATTTATTTATCATGTACAACATGTTGTTTGATATATATATGTAATTGTTTACAATGTATACATATTTTTTATAATTGACAAAGATTATATATATATTTATCACGCATAACATGTTGTTTTGAAATATGTATACATTGTGAAATGGCTAACTCGAGCAAGTTGCATGGGGCATGGGAAACGCCCCTGTATCTTGGAGAATCAGCTGTGTGAAGCTGCTCTCCTAGACTAGATTCTTACCAGGTTCCCATGCTGCAACCTCCCTGGCTCTGTGACCCAAGCAGCTAATAACTTTTGCCTCTTTCATTCACAGAGACGTTCTTATCATTTTTGTCACGTTGAAAGTCTGCTTTCATAAGTAATTTCAGGAAACCCGTTTTATTTTGCCTCTCCTTCCTAACAGGAAAAGAAAAATCTGAGTTTATTTCATTTCCGTAATGCTTTGAGGTCTAGTTCAAAAGGCAGCATTCCTCAGGGTAGGTTTCACTGTTAACATCCTCCCTGGATATAAAATTGTATAGCAGAGAAACAAAAATGAAGAAAATGAGAAGTTTCCTTTCAGAATGGGGCAGACATTGGGCTTCTTGGGCCCATTTGTCAATTCTGGGTCCCGTTCGTCAGTTTCCAGTCTCAGAGGCATGTCGCGTACAGAGGGGGAGAGCAGGTTACTGAAGAGGGAGGAGATTCCTATCATTACTGACAAACTCTCGCTTTGACAAAAGGCTAGAGGTCTCAGAAGAAGAAAAGGGAGGACAGGGAAGCCACGTGGCACCGTGGATCCCGCACAGGTTTGTCCTAGGCTGAGTTGTGAGTTTGAGAAATGAAGGAATTCAAGTGATCCTGGCTTATCTCATTTTGTTTAGGCTTCGTAAAAACACTCTCTTAGTCACAAAACAAAGAAAACTCTGCTTAAAGTGGCTTAAGCAAAATAAATAAATGAATACATGGATTTGACCCGAGAAGCCCAGAAGTGTCATGTTCCAGGCTTGGCCTGTTTTAGGGATTCAGTCATTAGGACTTGCTTGCTTTCTCTCGGGCTGTGGGCTCTGCTTTCTTGTTTGTTAGATTCATGCTGAAGCCATGTGGTCTCTTCATGGTGACCCCTTCAAGCTCTAGGCTTACACCTTCTAATTCAAGTCAAAGAGAAAGGCAAGCCCCTCTTCTTATCATTCTAACAAAAGTCTCCCGATTGGCTTTGTGAGGGTCCCATGCTTTTCCTTGAAACAGCCACTAGAGCCAGGGAGATTTGCCGCTGTGATCGGCTGCGTCATGGCCATGTGTCCCCTGCAGTAAAGGGTGCAGTTGTGTCCTCCCCAAACCCATGGTCGAGCCCCTGGGCTGTAGGCGCTGCAGGTGCCTTTACTTTGTCAGTTTTGCTCACTGCTCTGTCTCCACACTTGGAGGGCTGTCTGGCACACCGAAGAACGCAAAAAACATTGTCAGGTGAATGAATGGGCGTAGGGAAGGCTGATCCTGCAGGAAAATGTGTGCGGCTTTGAACAGAAAAGGAGGAACTCTGTGCCAGGCAGTCACAGATGTTTCCCCATTATGCGTGCTGGAGAGCGGTAATGTTAGCTTTTGTCACACTCTTCAGTCTGAACTTACGCCTACCTCTGCAATAGGAGTCGATCCTCTTGAATTGATGTGGGATCTTCAGACGTCACACTCAGGGCAGCGTGATGAATAGTGGTGGGGGCCACCAACCGTCATGGTTCCTGGCGTTTTGCTTATTCACTCTTCATTAATTTTGCTCACTCTGTTCACTCTTGTGTTCCCAGCCTTGAGGAAAGTACCTGGCACATAGTGGTAGATGCTTAGTAAGTAATTAACAAAACGAGTGAATGAATTAATGAATAAAAAAGCACTTATTGAGTGCTTGTAGATGCCAGGTTCTTTAAAAGGAACTGCAAATACTGGGTATATAAAAATAAAAGAATTGGCTTGGCACCTGTGGCTCAACGGGCTAAGGCGCCAGCCATGTACACCTGAGCTGGCGGGTTCGAATCCAGCCCGGCCCGCCAAACAACATTGACGGCTGCAACCAAAAAATGGCCGGGTGTTGTGGCGGGCGCCTGTGGTCCCAGCTACTTGGGAGGCGGAGGCAGGAGACTCGCTTGAGCCCAGGAATCGGAGGTTGCTGTGAGCTGTGATGCCACGGCACTCTATCCAG